>JANHGN010014947.1:60996-79967 GCA_024605025.1 Megaceryle maxima | reverse complement strand
TTATGTTTTTTATCAAAAAAAAAAGTTATGGAAAAAGGAATAAATTTTCCAAAAGAGTATTTTTTTTTTTTTATTTTATAAAAAAAAATAAAAAAAAAAAAAAAAAAAAAAAAAAAAAAAAAAAAAGACAAGCATAGTTCGTAACTTGATAGGCTGAAAGTTTGTATAGTAGAGTGTATCTATTTACAGATGAGAAAGGTAGGGTACCACCAATATGCTGATGTGTGTAAAATCAATTGAACTCAACCTTCATTGGGAAAAGTATTAGAAAGTTTGAAAAATGTTGATTAGTATTTGAAAGCCCATTAATTTTCCTTCCCCTCTTAGTATGTGTGAACTCTCTGTATGCTACAGAGATCTAATCTTAACCTAGTTTTAGGACTACACCTGCCATTAACATTGTCCTACAAAGTGTCTCTGTTTCTAACCTTGGTAAAGTGACCCAAATGTAGGCCTCTGCACTCAGAGTGGGCACTGACTGAAAAATTAAATAGCTTAGTGGAGGACTTAGTGGTCCTCTCAGAAGACATCGCCACTGTTGGAGCTCTTCCAGAACCTCTTGAACTATATTTTACCTCATAAAAACTCCATAGAATGAACTATTATGCTAGAGGGAAGCCAAGAAAGGAGTGTAGGAAATGTCTTTGCTTTTAAATTAGAAGTAAAGTATTCCTAGTCTTTGGGTCCTAAGTATGTTGTTCATATTGAGAACCTATTTTCTTGGGTCAATGCTCTTTAACTATTGCAGAATACAAGAACTCTTTTATCCTTCTGAGATGTGAATTTCCCCTTCTGGCTAGGGTTAGACAGACCCATTTATAACAATGTGAAGCCATTACTCACCAATCTCCTCCATATAGCTTATATCATGGCATAAATTTCCATATACATAACTTCAAAAGCATACAAATTTGTCTTGATAGTTTGCTTCTAATTACCTAGACTGCCCTGCTCTGCTCATTTCACAATATGTCAGCACAAGAGAAGGACAGGGCATGTGATCAGAAACCCTAGCTTTAGAACATATTGAAGAGTTGAAATGACATCTTTTTGTTCAATCATTTTAAAGCTTATGGAGGACTTATATATGGATAACCCTGTGCTCAGCTTTCCAGTAGGATTATGCTTGTATTTTTTATTACAGTTTCAGTGGGAAAGAAACATAGCACAGTTCAGAACTGGTGACCCAAAGCCATCATGACAATTACCATTAAGTTATTATTGCTTAGTGCCTTTTCTTTTGGTGGTCATGAAGACATTAATCAACATTTGGATCCTTTCAGGCTAGGTCCCAGTTTTCCTATGCTATGCTCTGTAGTTATTTTGTACTTTTGCTAAGAAGGTCAATGTCCTCTGGTGATAGTGCACCCACACTGCTGCCTGTGAAATGAAGGTAGCTTAAACCGATAGTTCTAGCAACATTGCAAGATGAGAACTGGACCACTCCTATCCTTTCTTACATAAGCCTACCCATGTTACACACTCAAAATTGAAGGTACAAGATAGCAGAAAAGCTTTTCCTCAGATATAGGCACGATTCTACACATAATGAATAGTCACAATTTGGTTTCAAAAGTGTGCTCAAGTCTAGGCTTGTGACCCAATACAGGAGCACGGTCATCGCTCCAGCCCTGAAGCTTTGCAGGTTGCAGGGAGGGGGAAGAAAAGTTAAAACACGGAAAAAGATGGCTAAGTTCACTAGAAGCAATATCAAACAAAACCAGTGATTTGCTGGAAATGTGTTTTTTTTAAGCATTTAATTTTAATGACATGGTAAGAGGCAGGAAGAGGACAAAATGAGTTTAAAAAAGGAGAAAAAAGCATTAAGGGAGCAGAATGAGGAAAGTGGACGGAAAGACTGAATGACAAGTGCTGAAGGTTGGAGAAAATACTGATCACAACATAGCAGTAAAAAAAATTCAGCTCATTCCAGAGGAAATATTGTCAGGATCTGCTGATAGCTCTGCTCAGTATTCTCTGCTAGCTTCACTCTTTGGGGGATTTGTTAAAAAAAAAATAAAGAGGGAAAGTCTAAATGTCATCTTGAGTTTCACAGGTTATATTAAAACCTTAAATTGTATGAATTTATCCCTAAGATTTGTTTTACTGACAAAATATCATCATCTGATGTAGTGTTTCATAGTAGAGGCTTTAACCTACCTGTCCCTTGTGACAGTTGAATCAGTACAAGGGGAATAGAAACTTAAGCCCCAAGCAGCCACACAGCTGCATGTCCTTTACATCCACCGAGGGAAGCCCACACTCCTTTGCATTTGTATAGAGAAAAAAGGGACACAGGAGGGAATCTGCCCTGCAGTTGCTAATGTCTTCCACATTGCTATTACTCCATCAGACTGCACCCATTACTACCCGGAGGCTAGTTCAGCCTCTCTGGAATTTTTTATGAAGTCCTGCAGACTGAAAGCATGCCAGCCTTTTTACCAGTACTTCTGATTTTGCATGAGTACAATCACATTAGGAGAAAAACACATGGGAGAATCAAATCCCATAAATGGAATAGAAAATCCCTTTGGAAGATTAGTTCAGACCAATGTTAAAAGAATATTTTGTGTGCATGTCAGGTTCTTTGCCAGTCTCAAAGTAGTCATTTGGATTCACTTCATTATAGGCACTGCAGTACCTTAGGAGAGAAATAGTGTGAGACAGAGTAATAATAACCCTTGAACGATGAAGTCTTTCTCCTAGCACAACTTGAAATAACTCAGACAGCTATCTTTTAATCAAATACAGAGGCATCAGTGTAACTGAATTCAGCATAACTAGCACCCACGACGAGAAAAAAAAGAGCACAGAGGGACACAGAGGACAGAAGGACTAGATAAAGTGAAGGGATGAAGGGACCACTGTGTCATGGACATAGATTTAAACAGAAGCATGAATACCTACTCAACTGGAGAATAAACACATGCTGTAAAGATGGTCTGATCTATTCCTTTTTAAGTCAATAGGCCTTTCCCCACTGACTTTAGCGGGAGAGAAAACAGGCCATTTATTGTCCAGCCCTGCTTCTTTATGCTAGTCTGATTCTTGTTCTCTACTTTTCCACTTGGACTTTCTGGCCTGTGTTCTCCACCTTCATCCTGGGTGTTTCTTTGTTATAAATTTTTTTCCCTGGTAATGCATTGTAATTTGTTCTTTTTATGACACTGATATTTTAAATAATTAGAATAATCACTGTATTTCAGGAGCAGGTGACCAGGTAAATATCAGTGAGGATCAAATGACAAAGCTGTTTTATGAAAACTAGGATAAAAGCAGAATTTAAACTCTTAACATACTGTGTGAATTCCCATTTGTCCTTGAATGTTGAGTGGATGAAATACTTATTAATTGGCTTTCCCATTGGGCTTTTTTCCATATACCTATTCCTACATAAAACTTTAGGTTCAGATCCTGATTCGGTAAAATTATTCACTAGTGTTGATTTTCACGATTGTAAATAGTAGAGATGTATCTCATATGAAAATTTCCTCCATTAAAATCTGTCTTTGTTTACAAACAAAAACATCCCGTGCAAGCATGGATTTATTTCAGATATGTTGTTTATCATGAGTTTTACTTCAAAATGTAATTAATATTTGTAGAAATGAAAGTAAAGGGGTTTTTTAAAATGGTTTATTCTTTTTTTATTTACTAAGAACAGACCTAAGTAAATATTTTAAGACCTGTTTATACAAACATTGATTAACATGTCATGAATGCTATCAGGAAAAGTAAAATTAACCCAATTTGAAGTTTCTTAAATGAAAACAATTTGAGACTTGCTGTCTATAATGTTTTCTTTTCCTTTCCAATGTCTTTAATGAACAGTTTAATTAACTTTTGTAGAACTGTCCCCCTCCTTGAACATAGGCATGTACTTAAATACCTTATTTAATAAAAGTAGTGTGTTTGGTGATTTTTGTTTGTTTGGGGTTTTTTTTGGTTTTGGTTTTGTGTGGTTTTTTTTGTTTGGTTGGTTGGTTTGTTTTGTTTGGGTTTCGGCTTTTTTGTTGTTTTAACTTTCTACCTGCATCTCAGCAGTAGGATTCATCTACCATTACCTATCTCAAAGTTACATGTTTAGTCCAAGCTACTAATCTAGTCTTTTTTTTTTTTTTTTTTCGTAGTGAAAGGAGAAAGATAGTTATCTCAAGAAAGTAATTCCTTCCATCCAAAGATAAGGTGTTTGTGACTGATGAGATGAATTGCCCTCAGGAGGCACCATGTTTGGTTTAACTGTAAAGGAAAAAGACATAGCTGTTATGACTAGAATTTTAAAGGCTAGGCAGTAGTGGTTTGGAGTGATGAAACCCTTGCAAGATACTAATGATTGCTTAACTTTTGCAACTGTTTTGAGCTTCGTTGGCTACTCCTTCCGTAGTCAGGGAAGCATACCACAGCAAGAATTCAAAAAAGTAGATACTGAGCTGTATGTAACAGCTTCTTACTTTTCATTCTTTTCCTGTTGATTATCCTTCATTGACATTTCCTGAGTTTTCCTCCTGCTTTCATCCTTCTTCATCACTTCATTGTCAACAACTATGCTGGTTCTGTATTAGCCTAATTCAAATGAATTTATGAATGGACTTAATTTTTAATTCCTTCCTTCACAAATACCTTGTGAGGCAGGAGGGGATTCATGTTCCTGTTAAGCACTGACTGGATCCAAACTAATTTTCCTTTTATAAAAACTTTTTTTTTTTTTTTAAATATGACAAAATTTAAATAATCATAGTGAACAGATATATTTCCCCCTCTGACAGTCAACAGGTCATGTTTTCAACTTTCTATCCTTTATGTAGTGAGCCAATTTGCTTGTTAGATGTTTTCATATTATACCAATAGGTGTCACTAGAAATTTCTTTATTTCTCTATAAAAAGGACAGAGACAAGAGATGTATCTGTTTGTCAGTACAGTAGAGCACTAAAAGAAAATAAGATCTTACAGGGCCTGTAGAGAAGCAAAATAGCAATGCTGGCATGGCCTGCAGCTCTTTCTTACAACTATTTGATCATGGAGATGCCAAGGTAGTATTGCTTAATGAATTTGTAATTCTCATTTTATACTACATATACTTACTTGCTGTAGAAATTTAGGTAGCATGGGGACTTGGGCTCTATTTCCTGCTGTCGTAAATGGGTAACATTTGAATGAGGCTGAAACCGTTTCTCTGCCTGCTGAAGAATTGTTAGATCTGGTAATTAACACTTGTCTGTGGTATCATGAGGCATGTCTTGACAATATGCAAATTCATTATTATTTTGGCAAATTTAGTCCAGAATTTTATAATGATTTTTTTCAACTAGAGTGTTTTTAATTGGTTTCATAAACTGGATAGAAAAATATTCATGGGATACTGATGATGGTATTTTTCATGGCATCTTTGGAGGAGATATTCAACACTTTTTACACCACCTTTTATTTTGGCAGTGAATAAAGGTGAAAATTGGAAGGATTATGTTCTTTAGATCTCTAAACTACTGTAAGGAGGACTCAACATAGACAAAAAATTCTTGTACACAGGAATCTAATTCTTTTATACACACACATTTCATAGTGATTGTCTCAGAGGCTCAACATGTACCTAATTATTTTCATTTAGTATGTAATAAATACGGATGATTTTTGCAGAAGTTGAATTGTCATTTTTCTCTGGACTTGGGTTATGACATATATATCACATTTGGGATATCTTAAAGTTATTTGTAAGAATACCTGTTATTATATATATTCACAGGTGATATTTACTTTTTCACTCACAGTGCCCTTTAAGCACACATTTTAAAGTAAGCATATAGCCATTTTTTTAATTAAGGATTCCTCTGTACCTCTGTTTCTTCTCTGTCATTAACTACTTGTTAGTTTCTCTTAGTCTGATAATAAGAATTTTATATTTAAAATATACAGAAAACAATAGCAAGAAATACTTTCTATAATGCTCTGGTCACTGCCATGAGATTTTTTCAGTCTGATTTGTTATGCTATTTGTGGAAAAGGTTATCAATGGAAATAAATTGAGGCTTTTGCAGCTTCTTGAAAAGACAAATGATATTTAGAGATTTCAGGAAAACTTCATTCCATCCACAGGTTTTTTTTACCAGTATCCATTCTATGTCCAAGGAACTTAGGTATGTGAGGTTCAGCTTGGTTAGCAGATGGTATAAGCTACTTTAGCAAGTGCAGAATTACACAACACAGGATGTAAAGGGACAAGAGCCATCTTCAGCCAGAAATAGGTGGACATCCCATTTATAATGAGGAAAAAGAGAGAAAACATGAACGTCACAGGCCATACAGCCGTAGTTTTATTAAATTATGAAGGAATAGCTGTGTAGCCACCTTCTGTTCAGTCCACTAGTACATCTCTGCCTACAGAATCATTCCCACATTTCTTTTTATCCATTTAGCTATTGAAACAGACCTTTCTGGCAAATTGAGATCTGATCCAGTTTCACCCTAGCTTTATGGCAAGGTAAGCCATTCATATCTGCAGTCATTTCGTGTATCAATAAAAATCAGGAAAAGAGATTATTTAGAAAAAAGTAGACAATTTCACACATACTTATCCTGTCTTTATATACCATTACTCCCTTACTTTGCAACTATATTTCAGTAGTATAAGCAAGCAGACAAACATATGTATCTCATATTTTTACCTCTACTTATTCTTGTGACATATATATTTCCAATTCAAGCCAAACATAAAGATGAGTGTTTAATGCTTTGAAGGCAATTCAAAAGTTTTCACACAAAACCAGGCATTGAATGGACACTGGTACCCAAACACTTGGAAAAAAACTTTACATCAGATCAAAATGAAAATTATTGGGAGCTTAATCCTGTGAGGTACTGAATAGCTTCAGCTTCCTGTTAAAATTCTGGGAGTAGGTGAGGGAAAGCTTGAGAAAGATAACTCAACACCTTTCATGACTGAGCTCAAGATGAATTAGTGCAATATACCCAGTGTCATGTCTTATTGCTTAATTGACTACCTGTAGGTATAATATAGCTGACTTTACCAGAGAAAAATCATTTTGATGTATTTGATGTATTGTATATTATAAGGAAGTGTGCATGAGGTTATTAATGTCTTGCATAGCTGTGATATATTCCAAGGGTGCAGATAATGCTTTTCATCATAGACAGTACTAGCCTATTATGACTATTATTCTGAAACTTTCTATTTTTATTTTAATGATTTTAATTGTATTTTTCCTTACATTGCCTGATCTGCATTTAAGAGTTGAGTAGTGATTTTGGCATAAAGAATTATACAGTAAATGTTGCAGAACTTTAGTTGGAACACAGCAGTTGGAGATATTGACTATAATATAAATACAGATTACTACAATTTAAATTGTTGCTAATTTATTATAAGCGAGTGAGTTGTTAATTGTCCTTTTTGGCTCATAAACCTCAAGGACTATCCATGAGAGGTCAAGTGGCTGGACTATGCTCTCTAAATAAGTGTAGGTCTATCACATAAAAAAAAAAGAAGTCTAATGATTATTATCTTTTTGTAATTTTTTCGTAAATCTTCCAGAGTTGTTTAAAGAACAAGGCAGATAATTTAAAGGACAAATTTTAAAATGTTGTAAATCAGTCCTGAGAGCAAAGAAATTTGTCATAGAATTCAGTTGGTATGAGTGCAAGAGATCTTGGTAGGGCAATTAAAAGTCATGTTTGAATTTTCCAGCAAAGAGTTAGCAGCCTTATTTAAACAGTCTAGATACTTTAAAGAAATAGGCATTTAGACCTGAATTCCAAGATCTAATTTTTCTCTTATAGGCTTTTGGGTTTGTGGTTTCTTTTCAAAAATTATAGTTTACAGTGAAATTCAACTTTTTAGGAAGTTATGTTCTCCTGAAAACAGACTGCATTTTGTCATGCTCCACCAATATTAGTCAACCCATTAATGATTACATTCTCATGCCTTTTCACAATTATCTCCCTGTCCTGAGATGTATAACTAAAGTCCTCTCTAAACAGTGGAAAAAGTTCCAAGTGAAAATTTGCTTATTGTCATTCAAAAGCAAACAGCATATAGTCTGTAACATTGCACTGTATACATCAAGTACAAGTGCATACAGCATCATTTAGGACAGACAACTCGAATATGTTTTGTTATCTCACTTTTTAGGTAAGAAGAATCTTAAAGCAGGTTGCTAACCTGAGGATGCCTATCCCTGCCTCTAACTCCTGGTGAAAACATGTCTGTGTCATGGTTTTCACTGTTTTTTATTCCAGGGCCATCATTTATATTTCATATCAATGTGAAAGTCAGGAGTACTGGGCTACTAACAGCTTAGGCAGAGATGTTACAGTTTAGATGTGACTATAACTCTTTCACATATTCATTGCCTTGTCGCTTCAGGGTCTCAATCTTGTATATTTAGATCATGATATCACTGTCCACTGCCTTTCTCCCATCTGATATGCTTTGTGTCAATCCTATCTGGCTGGTGGAAATATGCAAGGTTTAGCCCATTAAATTGTGCATGTTGAAGGAGCTTTTGGAGATATGTCAAAGTCTGAGAAATGTTTACATCTGAAGATATTTTTCATACTAACTGCCTACTATTTTACAGGCTACATGTAACAGTACCTCAAAAAAGGGCATGCTAAGTCAAACATTTGATCTGTTAATGTCATGATAACACATTAATCACATTTAGATCACCAACTATTCCTAATAGCACAAAAGAGTTGTTTTCCATGTAAGTATTTTGGGTAATTTATGAGGTCTAGTTAGGAGGAAAGCTGCCTGCAGCTAATTCAAATACACCAAGAGTGCAGTAATGTGTAGAATGTTTTTACATTTACTAGGAGCCTGTAGTTTTACAGTCTGTAGATATATCAGTAATAATCTTTCAATGAAAATAAAGGATAGTCTGAAATTACTGGAAAAAAATTTTCAAGATTAAGCTTGGAGAATTCATCTGGAAAAATCTGCTTTCTTTCTGTTCTTGAAAATGAGCTGTTCCCTGCCAATACTTAAGACATTGAACTTTCTCCAAGTGACCTGAGAAAGACTGAGGACTATGAAAGAATACTGAGGTTCAATTACTGTTTTTATCATAAACTACAAAAGAAAACAAAAGAAATCAAAAGAAAACACACACACAAAAGCAAACAAAAATAAATAAACAGAAACAAACAAACAAAACAAAACAAAAACCCAAACCAAAACAAACAAAAAAAACCAAACAAAACAAAACCAAAACCAAAACCAAACAAAAAAACCCAAACCAACCAACCAAACAAAAAAAACCCAAAAAGCAAAGCAAAAGTATAAATATAAAAAAACCCCATCATCATGGAGTATTTAAAAAATGACAGCACAGCCCTTACAGTAAAAACATAGCAAAGATACTCCATAATTATGGTTTAACCGAACTACATCTATGTGTAGAAGTTATTATAGCTTAATGTGTAGTGGAAGAACTCCATACATATATTGAATGATAATAATTGCTGGAAGAGAAGAACAGCTGTAGTAAAGTGAAATACTGAGAAGGGGTTATATACAATCCAAAGATCACTTAAGGCTCACTAAAATTCTACTGAAATATCAAGTCCTGAACTTGGGTTTAAAATGATCCCATTGGTTTTAGCTATATTTCTTGAAGAAATAACTTTTCAGTTATCTTCAAGCCTCCACCCAGTCACTAGACATAGTTAGAAACAATTAGCATACTCATTTTAACTTCCACTTGTAATTTTTTCTTCCAAGAAAAATGAAAATACAAGGAAAAAAAAAAGACCAACACAAAAAACCAAAAACAAGAGAGAGAAAAAAAGACATACAGAAGAGACACTATCTATTAAAAAAGGTAGGAGAAGTGATTGTCTTTAACAAGAGTTAAGAAATATTTTCCAGTTTGTTTGTAACAGGTCTTTGCTTTCAATCATCTTCTCTAAAGACACATCATCAAGCTTTTGGAAAGAAGAGGATAAGTATCTCTGAATGCCCTAAAAAATCTAAGTGCAGTGGCTAGAGTAACAACAGGTAGATCTAAATCTATGCAACTAAATATGGACACCAAAAAAATACAAGTCTAGATTGATTGAGTGATCTTCTACACTGCAGTGGACTTAAGGATACTTTTTCCATTTCTAGGGAGACTAATGAATAGCTATCAAGTTGTTGATCAAAATAACTCTTCCTTGATCTACCATGTTAAGAAAGCATATATTGCTGGCATCCCCTCTGCTGTATGCTGAGCTGATCATGCGTATTGGTAGGGATGTGAGTCCTTTAAGAGTAAATTCTGTTTTATCCTGTGTTTTTAATAGCTGCTTCTTTCTATTTTAGCTTTCTTGCACACACACACCCCCTCCCTAGCAATTGTCTGTGTATGCCGACAAGATCTTTACCAGGAAACCATCAGGTAGACTAGATTCAAATGGTTGTTGCTCATCTGTTCTTTTTCCAGGAAGATTACAGTTTACTGGCACCACATAATTACTGAGGTATAAATCTGTACTTTCTGCTTCCTATTTGAGATCTCAGTAACTAGAGCCATGTGAAAAAATACCCTGTTGCCAGGAAAACTAGAGAAAATTGTTCTTTCAGAGTTTTGAGAACTGGGAATTATTCTCAAAAATACTAAAAACACATTATCTTTTATACATTCCCTAAGGCAAGTGTATTAAAGTGTAGACTTAGTAGATACCAGTTAACACAAATTTGTTTGTCATATACAATGTCCAAAAGAGAACTGGGATGGTTCAGATCTGTGTGGAGAGCTCACAAGAGCCTCTGTATCTTAATAGACCATGTTAGCTCTCTGATGAATTCCTTTTGGGAACCATGAAAGGGAATAAGGCAGACCCAAACAAAAAGATGAATTGATGCTATGTGCTATTAATGCATGGAGAAGGCAAGATGGATTACTGAACCTGCTTTTTTTTTTTTTTTTTTTCCTTTCTCATTTTATCCTTCCCTTGTAATTTCTGTGTGGAAATGACTTTTCTGTTTCCACCATAAATGTGAGTGGACTCCTAGTATAATGAGTCTGTGGTGTTTTATCAAAGCCTTCAGGTATTACTAATATAATAGCATCTATTCTAGTACAAATTCAGTTAGCCTGAAATCTTCACTCAAAGAAGTGACAGGTAGACCAGAAGCTTTCCAATCTTGTAAGTTTCTCACTACTTGTGGCAATAAATTCTGTTACTTCCAAATCTCTCTTTAAGCAAAAAATCAGCCTGCTCAAACTTCATGCAAGGAGAGATGGGAATGGGAGTACAAAATGCTTTTGACTCTCAGGCTGGCAGGAATATTGTTTTTCCATTTAAAAATATTGTATTGTCTTTTCATCTATTATCATAAGTCATCTAGTCTCTACTTCAGAAATAAAACACGTCAATGGGATTTAGTCCCTTAAGACATTCAGCCAGCTGACTGAGTTTGAGGCTCAGTCCTTTGTCCAGACCATCAGGCAATGTTTTTAAGCCAAAGTCAACAGAATCAGGGTGCATGAAATAGCCATGACCTTAAGGTTTCATCCCTTTTTTCTCCTATTTTATTTCAAAATTTAAGTAGAATTAAGACACAATAGTGAAAAGCATTAAGACTATGATTTTCCCTATATCAAAAATCAGAAAAAGAAAATTATTGCTTTCATACATTTCTAATTGCAGGTGGAAAACTTGAGGTCTGAACCTTGACATGTTAATTTTCAACTGGTACAATATTTCCTGGAAAGAATGCACTGTGAGCAAAAATATCACATAATGGGGCTCTGTGGAAAAGATCACAGAATCACAGAATGGTAGGGATTGGAAGGGGATGATCTTTGGAGGTTATTTAGTCCAGTTTTCCTGCTACATCAGGTTCATCTAGAACAGGTTTCACAGGAATGTATACAGGTAGATTTTTAATATCTCCAGAGAAGAAGACTGAGCAGACTGTTCCAGTTCTCTGTCACCTTCCAAATAAAGACGTTTTTCCTTATTCTAGATGGAACCTCCTGTGTTCCAGGTTGTGATCATGGCCCCTTGTTCTGTCTCTGGACACCACCTAAAAGGGACTAACTCCATTCTCAACACCCACCCTTTAGATATTTACAAGCATTAATAAGATCCCTTGTCAGTCTTGTCTTCTCCAGGCTAAACAGACCCAGGACTCTCAGCCTTTCCTCCCAAGAGAGAAGCTCCAGTTCCCTAACCATCTTTGTAGCCTTCTGTTGGACTATCTCCAGTGGTCCCTGTCTCTCTTAAACTGGGGTCACAGAACTGGACACATTACTCCAGATGTGGCCTCACTAGGGCAGAGTAGAGATAGTGGAGAACCTCCCTCAATGTGCTGTCCACGCTCTTGCTTAAGGGACCCCAGGATACCACTGGCTTTCTTTTTTTTTTTTTTTAACAGTACAAACCAAAGCAAAGAAGACATTCAGTAACTCCACCTTCTCTGTATCCTCTCTCACCAGGGCACCCACTTCATCAAGCATCAGGTCCACGTTTTCCCTTGTCTTCCTTTTGCTACTGATGTAGTTGAAGAAACCCTTCTTGTTGCCTTTGACATCCATTGCCAGATTTAATTCCGAGTGGGCCTTGGCCTTCCTCATTGCATTCCTACATACTCTGAAAACATTGCTATATTCCTCCCAAGGGGACAGGCCCTTTTTTCCACATTCTGTAAGCTTCCTTCTTCCAGTTGAGTTTTTCTAGAAGGTCCTTGCTCATTACCCCTTCTGATGTCCAGATTTCTAATCCTACTTATTGCCATGCTTCTTCATTGCATGATCCTAAACTCTACCATCTCATGATCTATGAATCAGTACAGTTTGGAGAATGAAACACATGTCCTGGATAACATTTTTAGTTTTGATAACATAATTGCAGAAAGACTGAATAGTCAGTCAATATAAAAGATTTGTAGGAGAACAGTAATGTCCAGGTAGTAGTGAGTCAGTGAGTGGGCTGTTTATACTCTGTAAGTAGAGATTAAGAATTTAGGAATAGTTAGTCCAAAAGACATAAAACCAAAGGAAAGATGCAGTGAAAGCATGCCAAGTGTTCTAGTGTACTTATTTCTATAAAATACATGTTGGCTGTTATTCTGGTATTTAAAACCAAAACTTTTGAAATTGGCATTGTTATTCTTGTAAGAAATAATCAACCCAAGGAACTCACTTCCATATATAATATTTTGCAGAGATTCCAATGTAAGCCTAAAATCAGATTAACCTTTTGTAAGACTCATCATTGCACAGAACTAAAAGCAATCAATCTTCATGCACCAGGACATCAGTTGGTCATCAACTGGTGGCAGGGCAAATGTTCTCATACATCAAGGGCAGGAAACAAGAGCTTTAAGTTAGCTAAATGTTGTGTTACCCTCTGAAAACTGAGTATGACAGTAGAATAGTAGTTTATTCATTCAGTATTTCTCAAGAACACCCAGATAATTTTAATGTTACTTACACTTTATAACCTGCAATCTCTATAAACTCAGCTGAGATCTGAAGTCCAAACTGCATTCTCTTGAGATATGCAATTTGGTAACTTCATTGGATAATGAAGTTTCTACCCAAAAGGAATATATGAAGAGGAGTAGCCAATTTACACTGCATGGGTAAGTACAGCTCACAAGCTCACATGTGAAGGCATAGATCATCAGCTTAGCAGTAAGGCTGCAGAGTATGTCCTCCTTCCTAGGATGAAGAGTCTACTGCAGCAGATACTGCTTGATGCCCTGAGACTCAGCTGTAGGCCTGATATTACGCAGTGAAGAGATAAAAAGCCATTACCACTTTCCTGTTCAAATTGCTCCTTGAATTTCCCTTTTCTTCTTAATTCCTGAAGGTGTAAATTAAGTGTTTAGTAGCCATAAGGTTTGAATGTATGGCCCACATGTCAGGAAAAATTTACAAACCCTGGGCATTATCACAGAATCACAGAATGTAAGGGGTTGGAAGGGACCTCTGGAGATCATTGTGTCCAACCCCCCTGCCAGAGCAGGACGAAACTAGAGCAGATCACGCAGAATTGTATATTATCTATGCAAACATGAAGTTACAAATGATAATTACAAGTCAGAACGTTTTCTCAAAGCTAGATTGACTTCAGTATATATATATAAATAAAAATAAAAAAGATAAACAAAAGAGTTGTATTATTCTCTCTGATTTGAGGGAATGACAAGATCACAACAGACTATATTTCAGTCAGTGTGAAGGGTGGGAAGAAAGCTACATACTATTATTTCTTATTTATTTAAGTTTAAGGAGGCAGAGAAAAGGAGTTTTACAAAGATCTGAAAATGACTGTCTAAAGTATCTCTTTTTTTTCCAGGAATATTAGGAGGCGTTGAACCTATGACCTACTTCTAGAAAGACTTGTAAGCATTTATTATTATTGTTGTTGTTGTTATTATTTATGGGTTTATGCTTGCCACGTGAAAATAAAAGCTATTTATCAAAAGTAAGTTCTTAGTGTTAAGAGTTAGTGTAAAATACAGACATTTTATTATTTAATTTATTCAAATATTCACAGGTTTTCTTATTCAACTGAAAAGCGTGATCACCGAGCTGTGTTTCCAGATTTGAAAGATAAAAATGAAATGATCTGAACACTCACCTTTCTAATGGACATTGAAAAATGCACTCTGTTCCTGAGGGTCCATAGGAAAGCACCTTCAAGCTGCCAGATTATATACGTTTCTAACTGCAGTGAACTGATATACACTTCAGTTGAGCAGGGATGTCAGGCACTGAATTAATATTTTATCTATTCCTGTGTTCTGGGAAAAGAAAAAGGTTTCTTCTGCCCTAGAGAAAACAGTAGAATTCAACCATGAATGAAGAGCAAAGAAAGAACTGGTTATTAGCATTAAAATTTCTGCATACTCAGTCAGACATCATACATAAGGTAGGTCACAAGAAGCTATACAGAAACTATGCTGCATGGTTCTGACTCTAAGCTGCTGCTTCACACATTGCTGAAGAATGAAATTTTAGTAGCATTTCTTGTGTCTTATGATACAACTACATAGGAGTTTGCAGCTTAACACACCACCCACCACTTATCATACTTCTAGTGTTATACAAAAATGAGGGGTTTGTTATATTAGTGAATAATAATCTACAATTACAAGAAATGTAAGAAGCTACTTACCATCTAATTTTTATGTTCTATTTAAACTGTTTTGACTAACCCTAAACACAGGATATCATTGTCCTTTTGCCACATCAGCTTCTGTCTAGAATCCTGAGCTGCTAAAAACCCATATGATTTCTGCTATAGAAAATTCATTTCATTAGAAAAGCTAATGATGAGGCCTGCAGATCCTTTTCTCTCTTCTCTGATTAATCTTTTTCAGCAACATGAACAGTGGGATTGAGTGCACCCCTCAGCAAGTTTGTGGACGACACCAAGCTGTGTGGTGTGTTCAAGCATGCTGGAGGGAAGGGATGCCATGTAGAGGGACCTTGACAGGTTTGACAGGTGGGGCCATCCAAACCTCATGAATTTCAACAAGGCCAGCTGCACCTGGGTTGAGGCAATCCCAAATACAGGATGGGCAATAAATGGATTTTAAGCAGCCCTGTAGAGAAAGACCTGAGGGTGTTGATGGATAAAAAACTGAGTATGACCCAGCAATATATACTTGCAGCCCAGAAAGCCAGTAACATCCTTGGCTGCATCAAGAGAAGTGTAGACAGAAGGCTGAGGGAGGTGATTCTTCCCCTCTACTCTGCTCTCGTGATACTCCACCTGGAGTACTGTGTCCAGCTCTGTGGCCCCCAGTGTAAGAAAGACATAGACCTGTTCAAGTGAGTCTAGAGGAGAGCCACAAAGATGATTGGGGGGCTGGACCATCCCCCCACTAAAGACAGGTTGAGATAGTTGGGGTTGTTTAGCCTTGAGAAGTGAAGGTTCTGAGGACTCCTTACAGCGTCCTTCTAGTACTTAAAGAGGACCTACAGAAAAGATGAGGAGGGACATTTTATCAGGAATTGTAGTGATAGGATGTGGGGTAACAATTTCAAAATGAAAGAGAGTATATTTTGGTTAGATATAAATAATTTTTTTACTGTGAGGGTGGTGAAACTGGAACAGGTTGCTTAGAGAAGTTGTGGATACCCCTATCCCTGGAAGTGTTCAAGGACAGGCTGGATGGGGTTTTTAATACTGTGATATAGTGGAAGGTGTCCCTGCCTATGTCAGGAGGTTGGGAACTAGATGATTTTAAGGTGTCTTCAAACCCAAACCTCTCTAAGATTCTATTCTATAATTTAATACACATCTGAAGATCTTAAATTATTACTGTTTATATACCTGTAGAGAACAGAGAACCACAACCATGTGATAATGATTTACATTATAGTATTTTATTCTGAGGCCCTTCTGCTTTTTAAAAAAGAGAATTAGATTAAAAATCTTGCCAGCCTTCAGAAAACAGGCATCCTTATTTCTTAACTTTTAGCAAGAAGAACAAGCTCTCTCTATTGGTACATATGCTTCTAGCACTGGCAGATCCTGCTTATTCATGCCAGTGGGCTAAACATATAATAATGCAAGCACAGAAAAATGTCTTGAAACATAGAAAGGCTCAAAATGAAATCAGTTCCTTAGACCACCACCAATAGTAGATAACTAAGAGAAATATAGACTAATGATTTTAAGTTCTTGTTATAAAAATATTTTTAAACTGACATCGGGTTCTTATATCCTTAAAAGTGGTTTCAATGTTCACTTCAATGCAGTCTCAGACATAGCTGAGTGTAAAAAGCCATAGCAGGAGATGTGTAATGTATAAATTGTACATTCAGCCTCCATTTAAAGAAGCATTTAATTTGTTTCACCTAATGATTTTAACCATGCAACTGATTAATGCCACTGGCATTGGAGGAAATTGGAAGCAGAATAGCTTCAGGTGTAAAGCGTGGTTACTTCATTGCCCTACTTAGCTAACAAGTAAATTGAAAGCTTGTTGGTTAGGTAGAAACCTTGATTTGCCACATTTCTATAGCTATTTTCTTGTTATTTAAAATTTGATTGTATTTGACACCATTGAACTTGGTTCAGGTCTCTGATATTCAGTGAGTTTCCTTTATCATATATTGGGAACTTGCTTTCCAAAATTTCCATTTCCCTTTCCATCCAATTGGGAATGGTATTTAACCTAGAATGTTTAAGACTTTTTAGCTTTAACCCTTGGGAAATTCTAGCAATGAACACTTTGATGTCTGGCCCTATTAGTGAGTCTATTCAAGATGTCAAGGATCTCTCAGGACCTCAGAATGGCACCACAATGCTTCTCATTATGTAGTTATCAACAATCATCTAGTTAATTAGAGATGGAAAGTCTCAAATTGATTTTCCTCTCAATAGTTGTCCCAAAGAAACTTTCTAAACTATGGTCACGGCACATCATATGCTTGAAACTTGTTCTTGTTTTGTTTGAGTGTTTGTTTTCAACAAAGTTGTTTTAAAGCAACAGATGTTGAATACAAGCTCTTTTCTTTATACAGTAGGCCAGCCAATAAGGCAGTCTTCCAAGAATGGGTTTGCACATCATTTTTCCATCTGAATTAGTGCATATATCTTTTCTTACCAGAGAGTAGCATAAGGAGAGTGAAATGAAAGCTAACGCAGGAAAGGCAAATGCTTCTTGATGTTTATGTGCAGTACAAAAGAGAATTCAAGATCAGTTGGCCCAAAATCAGAGAACAGATTCTCTTAATTCCTGAGCAGGTCTTTACCCTGATATTAAAGACATCATAGTTCATAACTCTTAAGAATGACCCTAATCTATGTAAAATTATCTCTAGAAACCTTATAGAAATGTCCATGAAAGTATAAAGAGAAATTTCTGTCATCCCATCTGAAAAGACTCATGTTTTCTCCCTCCATTCTCTCATCACTGAATTAAATTCTGTCCAATTATATGGTTTTAACACAAGGAATTAAAAATAACCCTTCCAAAGTATCATCTTTTTTAGTGTTTAGAAAACTCTTGATATATGGCTTTTATCCTCTTGGACTGAGGAAAGATTTTTCTCTAGGCACTTTTAAGGAGGCTGGAAAGGTTATTCTGTTCTTTATTTAAAAAAGAAATAATCGTTCGTCGCTATGTTCTGTCCTGAGATTAATCCCTTGGGGGAACATTCAAATAATTTTGTGTACAACCACTATACCAAACCTCCTGGATGACAAGAAAAAACTATCTATCTGGATCCAGAGAAACATGCTCTATTACTTGTATCTATCATAACTGAGATCCACAAATAAAACATGTCACATATGAAGCATTAATGTACACTATCAAGCAGAAAAAAGTAGACAACTGATGAACCGGTGGGTTTAGAATTGTAACCTAGGTTTCAGTTATCTAAATTTTCCCTGTATGCTACTTTAGAGATGCATTTTGTTTTAACATTGGAAGGAAGAGTTGTTCACTTTAAGAAGCCATCAGAGCCAATAGAAACTTGATAGAAAATTGCTCTGCCATTGCCAAGCATGATCCAACTTCTGCCTGCACAGTTATGTGTTTCTCAAATGTCCTCTGAATTTAGATTTTATTTTTTTATTATATTTTCCCTGATTATCATTATTACCCTGATTAGTCTGCTTCCAATGAGTGAGACATTTCTTGGCACTTAATTTTAAGTCTGTATAGCATTATAAAAACACAGTGTAGCTTGTGTCTGCTTTTTAAATGTGTAACCTAAAGTAGAATTTTTTAAGAGAATACATTACAGAACTTAGTTACACTTTCACCACTGACAACCTTCCAGATGGAATATGAAAGAACTTGACTAAACCAGGAAGCTTTATTTATTATTGTGGTAACTTCATTGTTCTCTGTATGGGGATTGTCTCCTTAAGAATTCTAACACCTGTTGGTACTTTCTGATTAGTAATTTTTAGGGAGTTATTTTAGTAAGCTGATATAGTCAACAAATACCTGTCTTCCCTTAAAACCTCTAGCATCTATTACATTAACTTATCT
>JANHGN010014947.1:17115-60651 GCA_024605025.1 Megaceryle maxima | reverse complement strand
ACATTAACTTATCTGTGGTTTGTTGTTTGGTGTCTGTTTGGGTTTTTTTAATTGTTTTTTGGGGGGGGGGGTTGTTTTTTTTTGGGGGGTGGGGTTTGTTTGTTTGGGTTTTTGTTTGTTTGTGGTTTGGGGTTTTGTTTGTTTGTTTTTTAATTTTAATAAAAACTCATTAGAACTACAAGCTTCATTTCAGATTTCTCGTTAGCAGCCACAAAAGGGCACAGCAGCCTTCACCCTTTGCAACACAAGAAAAAGTGTGTTTGAGTTCTTCAAAGAAAACTTTTTTCTCAGAGGCCCTAATCCTGTAGTTACAATTCATGAACATTAGAACATCATCTGGAAAGGTTACTCATTCAGTTCTTTACCTTAATGCTACAGGTTACTTTCACAAAAATATTTAGGGCATGCTTCTGTTCAGACCCAGGTCAGCACTGGTTTTGGAGCTGGTGAGAATAACAATGGTATGAAGCCCTAAATGTTCCTTAGTCTCTTGTGGATTTGTTTTGTATTCATAGAAACATAATCATGTAATTAGAAAATGCATACTAACTTATTAAACTAATAAGCTTCTTATTCATTCATTAGACCAATGTGGAACCACAAGTGAATTCGTTAGGCAGCCTGAAACATTTTATATTTTTTCACTGCTTTCTTTGTCAGTTATAAGCACCTCTTTACATATATATTGGACCAAGCAATTTTAGAAAATATTAAAAATAATTATGCTTAATCTTTCCTCTAAAATATGCAACTTAGTACGAAATTAATGATGACAATAATTATATAATTAAATATAGTGGTGTGGGTTGGTATGTATGTCCATAGTTATGTGTGTATTTATATATATGTGGTAAATAAATATAAAATAAATAATTAAAATAAATCAAAAGAAAATTGCTGTCAAACAATGTTCTTCTGTTTGGGAAATTTTCTGTAAGGTGAAACTCTCGCACTAATTGTACAATGACTCAAATCATGGGGAAAAAAAAAAAAAAAAAAAAAAGTAGTTTTCATTTAACTCCCTCCACCAAACTGCAGAACTTCCATAACACTAACCTGAGTTCCAGTAAAAGAACAAAACAAATAACAGTTGATATGCGCTGTACTATAATAATCCAATTGTTTCCCATAGTGCAGAAATGGCATGCAATTTCCACACCTGTGACTCTGGAGAGATGTTATTTGCACAGTTTGTATCTGAATGCCTAGTTAAATATTGCTATGCTGCCTTGGGTCAGATTTATGTTAAATTTCTCTCTTTATAAACTCCACGGTCACATATTATTTTCTGGTGTGCTTGTTACATACACTGATCTCTTGCTTGGCAGGAAATCTGCCTTGATGATCAACTTCTGCACCTTTGTGTTTAGTAGCCGCACCATAAAGGAAACACCTGCAGTGAGAAGTGCCAGCTCCACAGTAGGGAGAATGAGAAAGATGGGGACTGTGTTTTCCCCATGGCATTTCATCTGTCTTTCATAATGTCACTCTGCTAGTGGCCTTAAGCAAAAGACCCTTCAGTTGTACAGTAAAATGACTAGTGGTTAGTGTTTGAGAAGTGGGATTTTATAATATCTTTGTCATCAGATGATAAAGCACTGGCAACACAGGGGGGGAAAAAAATCAGATATCACAGTCCTAATAAAAAGAAATATTTTTATTGAAAAAAAAAATTGTCAGTCTTTGATGCTTAGGGCCATACAATCACTGACAAATTTGTTGTGATATAGAAGATTTCTATGGTCTTACAGAATTTAAATGGATTTCTTTTCATTTTATTGGATCTAACATTAGTTGATTGCATTTGTCATGTTTTGCATTTAGAACTATGTCAAACTTCCTATCTAAATCCAAAATGTTACCTGAGTTCAACTGTGCAAAGCAGAGTTAGAATCATCCTTCCTATTTCAGTATTTCTCTACACAACGTTCTCTGGAGTCTGTGCACAAAGATGTAGGCTGTATGTGAAAATAAATAAATAAACATATACTAGTTGATTTTTTTTTCTTTTTTAATGAAATTTTTAATTTAAACAAACAGTTCAGGATTTGCTGAACTATGATTTATTGTTTGCCTTTGGCAAATGTTTAGCTTCCAGCTGTCTATAGTGAACAAAGCTATGAGACACCTCCTTTAAACAGTAATCTTCTTTTAGTTGGTGACAAAGTGCAACACCCACTGGAATTCTGCATCACTTTCTAACATAAATTGTTGTGTGACCAGCTGTAGCTCAACAATGTATCATATGCACCCATGAAGCATCACCAAACTAATGCAATTCCAGGAACTTTTAAGAACTTCAAAGCAGCAAATAACAAAGTAACTGGATATTTTGCTTTCTGCTAGAGACAATTCCATAAATAACAAATAAATAAATAATGCTCCCAAAAGAAAACCAGAGAGTTTCTTAACATGTGTGAAATTCATCCTGGTTCAAAACTATGGGTTTTTATTTCTTCTGAAACTAAATTGACTTTAAACAGAAATAATCTGTTAGGAGGGGGAAAAAACCCCAAAACTTTCTTACTTTTGTGTTGTGCATTATTGGGGTAAACCATTTAAAATCTACAAAGGTTCATTGAAATAATCTCAGATAACTTCTTTTCTTTGGGAACAGAAAGTGATCAAATGCAGCAAAGAGTTTGACTTTAAAGGTCACAGGAATACAAAGGAACACAAAATGCCCAGTAGAATCTTCTATATTCTCTGGGCAGCACCCACCATCCATTTGCTTATCTCTCTCCCAAGTTCGCTTTTCTCCTTGCTAAGCTTATCTATAGCCAGATCTACAAATATATATATTTTAACACATTCTTCCTCACACAGCTTGTCTTGCCTGGATCACATTTCTGTCTTCAATCAGCATTGCTTGTCCACAGACCCACCTTCTGACTATTTAATGCTTATACTGTTCACTCCAGTCCACTGAGTCATTTATGGACTATTTTCTGCCAAAAGCTGAAAGTGACAAGGTATAACATTAGAAATCAACAACCAGTTTTTTGAGTGCACACCACATATTTTTGCTGCAAAACCAGACATGATGTCACTGAAAAGACAACAAGGAGACTTCAGCATTCATTGTTTGTAAAACTGTATGACATTTCTTATCTATGACTCCTAGGCTGGAGATACAAATATTATCTAAAGGGTTTTTTTGTGTTTGGTTTTGCAGGTTTTTTCTCTCTTCTTGCTATTCTAAAAACTTTCCATCTGGTATCGTTTGGTTTCTGATAGTATGCTTCTATCTCAAGTCATTGAAAGTTTGAAGATATACCTAGACATATTTAGTTTATTCATTCTGATTTATATAAATGCTTTAAGGTGTTATCTAGGTGTTCTTAGTGCTCTTATCTATTTAAAAAATCATAACATGACAAGTGAAGCACTACAATTTAATATAATCCATCAACAGTAAGGCATACTATTTGAAAATTTGTATCCCCTCCTCTTGGTAACCTAATTTTAAATGCATTTGGGAAAATGACATGTACAGTGTGTCCTCAATGTCTATAGATTTGGCCTAATTCAGTACAGGTGGGGATTTGTTCTAAAAACCCCCACAGAAAATTAGTGTCATCAGCCCATTCTCACTTCTACTAAATCTCATTTCAACTGTGTCAGTACAGCAAAGAATGAGAGGTGGTTTTCAGTAGATAGGGTTGATGCTTTTGGACATTTTCATCTTAATCCTCAGATTACATAAATTTTTATCTGTTATTTCATACCCAGAAATGTAATGCAAACCTCTAGCATTGGAAAAATGACTGTGCATTTGCCTAATTTGAATATGTTATCATTAACACAGCATTTATTATGTAAAGCAAAACTGCATCATATTATGCTATATTTAAAATACTGACTGACATAACTTATTATGAAGGCAGGAGTTGAGGATGCTTGAGTTACCAGGCAATATAAGTAGTAAGTTAACATGGGTACCTCTAGAAATTCAGTTGTGGTCTAAAATGAAGATAACTTGTTGCACAAAGGTCTAGAATGAAGATAATGTATTGCACAAAGGTATACCTCTAAGTAGTGTTTAAATTTGTGCTCAAATATAGAAAGCATTATATTGTATCTGCACACCGCACACAGTGATGTGGTTAAGGTGGCTAGATGATAAGGTTAAGGTGGACAAACTCTTTCAAACCAAATCGACATCTTTGAGTGTTACACTGATCTGTGTGAACATATCAGCTTGGATCAGTATGGGTTAGAGATCTTCACTTTGGGTTGGTATTAGATGCAGATGAATCAGTTGCCTCTACATCAGGCTTCATTGAGACTGAGCAGTGTAAATATACATTCACACAGTTTATTAAACTGAAATAACAATTTGCAAAGGTAAGTAGAAAGAAGAAATGCAATTACATGAGGAGTCATTGTTTATCTGCAGAGAAAGGGCCCTTAATGATCCATGAACTATTTTTAAGAAATCGATTAAATTTGATGAAGAAACACAAGTTCCTACAGACTGTATGGATAGACCATTGGTATGGTTTAGGTGGCAAGGTTTTGGTAGTGGTGAGGGGCTGCAGGTGTGGCCTCTGTGACAAGAATCTAGGACTGCCCTGTGCTGGACAGAGCTGGTTTGGCAATGAACCTATTGCAGGATGCAGCTAAGCCCATCAGACAAGTTTGCAACACCCCTGTAAAAACATACTTAAGAAGGGGCAGAAAATGCCAGACACACAGAGGGGAGGGAAAATATACCACCACCACCAAAAAACCCAACAACAACATAAAAAAAAAAAAAAAAAAAAAAAAAAAGGAAAAAAAAAAAAGAAAAAAAAAAAGAGTAACAACAGAGGGAACCTCAAGGTCAGAGAAGAAGGAGGAAAAGGAGAAAAGGATAAGTTCCATGTTGGAGCAAATACTTCCTGCAGCCTGTAGAGGACCCATGCTGGAGCAGAAAGTGTGAGAAGGAAGGAGTATCAGAAAGGAATCGCTGTGCACTCACCATAATCCCTTATGCCCTTGAAGGGAGCAGGTAGAGGAGTCTGCAGTGAGGGAGTGAAGTTAATAGTGGAAAAAGGGAGACAACAGGTGTTTTACTGTTCGTCTTTCTGTTTCCAGTGATCTGAGTCTATTTAAACTGGTAATAAATTAATTTTCCTCAAGTCAAGTCTTTTTTTTGTCTGCAACAGTAATTGGTAAGCATTCTCCCCGTGTCCCCCTGAGGAGGAGTCAGTGAGAAGGTATTTGTCTGCTAACATGCACCATGCACATATGTATACACACATATATATATAACCCTCAATTTTAAAACCTCTAAAGGAGTTTGAGTCTACTTTGGAAATGTTTTAGGGACCTTCAAATGTTAGGACCCCACCAGCCTCATGTCTAGCGTAGTGAACTTTCTATCAGAGGCAGTTATCATCCTGCTGGAAATAGTCTGCTCTGCAAATAGTATTCCAGAATTTGCTGCAGGGAATCTTCAGTTCCTGGTTTACACTACATGAGGTTCCTTAACTACTGCTGTAGCCCTTGTGTTTGACTTTTGGCATGGTTAGTGGTACTTTTCAGGTGTTCCTCTCCTGTTCAGTTTCTTGCCTGACATACAGGTCTTTTTTTCTCATCTGAGCTTATATTCAGTTAAGTTCCTTTTCTGTCATCCACTTCACAGAATTACAACATTAAAAAAAAAATCTAATTTGTCTTTAAAAATATTTTAGTTCAGCAAATAATAATACACCAAAATTCTGAATCTATCATTATTGTATGATCTCTTTGTGTCTTCTAATTTTTATCTGAACCCTGAATTACATGGGTAAAACTGTTTTTTCTTCATTTGGGGATAATTATTTTCCTTACATCATTTTCCCTAAGTTATAGTTGTTTCCTTCTTAAACAAAGTCTTTGGATAATTATACTGCATTATGAACAAATATATATAAAAACTGTATAAACTTTCACTTAAGAAAGGTCTTGTTATCTATCAAACAGGACAAAAAACAACCACCACATCATATTGCCAGTTGAAGTCTCTCACCTCTTACTTTAAGTCTACCAAAGCTGATTTTTATCACCATATTGTAGCTTTTTTTATCACCAGTAGCTTATTTTGCATTATTAGTGCTTGAATTCACCACTCTATACATACATACATACACATAAGTCTATGCATGTGTATGCAGACATAAATATTTGTATACAGACATATAAATATATACCTTAGACAGTTACTATAAACCACCCAAAATATGTTCATAGCAGCGACACTGGTGATAAAGTGAACAGGGACACTAGGATCTCCAAAGATCATCTAATAAGCTGGTATAGATAACATAATTTGTTATTCATCAAAGAGGAATTTTTCTCTTCTGAAAGAGAACTAGCCATGTGCCTCAGGGCTATGCCTGAGACCATTACTGATAGAATTCTAGCTTCTTTTACTTGATGGTGAAATACTGAAACATATTTATGTGATATAGAAGGCCAAATTCTTTGAAAGTCATTGGTTTATATCTTTTTAAAACTGTTAAAGCATGCCTCCACATCACAATCCAGTTCTTTTCAGATATGTAAAAGTTTGGCCATTGGAAACACTGACACAATTAGATGTTTCTGAAAAGACCACCAGACATGTGGAAATGAGACCTGTACTTGTTGTCACTATGTCTTTATGTTCTGGCAATTTTCATAAAACTATAAAAGCTGATAATCATCTGGTGATCAAAAAGAAACTTAGCAATATAATCTTCATAATTAATTTTATCTTAATTTTCATCAGGAAATTACATTCTCATATGTTTTCTGGCCTAAACAATTTCTGCTCTATGATGTTATACAGTAGAAGTGCTTGTGTTTTTCCAGTGACTCAAAAACCAGAGTTTCTAGGTAAAAAATGTATCTTGTATTAGCTCAGATTTAGGAGTGGACACTGCAGGTACCTAAAGGTTAGATGAGATTAATTTTATTTGCAGTGCCTGTTACCAGAAGAACATACAGGATCACATGCTGTATAAGGCCAGGTTGGATGGGGTTTGGGGCAGTCTGATCTAGTGGAAGGTGTCCCTGCCCATGGCAAGTGGGTTGGACCAGATGATCTTTAAGATGCCTTCCAGACCAAACCATTCTATTATCCCATATTAGAAAGAAACTTGCCACTTTTCACAAATCAAAAAGTAGGGTAGTATACTTCTGAATAAATACATAAAAATAATTCTCCATGACTACTTACATATAGACTGATGCTCAGTAGGACTATCAAATGATGCAAAAGTGGGTGGAAAAAGGCAAACATCACAATTGTATTCAAGAATGGCAACACAGGGTGTTTTGAAGACCTTCTAGCAAGTCAGTCTCATTTAAGTCCCTGGAAAGATTATGAAGCAAATCACTCTGGAAGACATTTTCAAGCACAGAAAGGGCAAGAAAATAGGAGGAGAAAAGCAGGATGGGTTTGCCCAGAGCAATTTGTATCTTAACAGTCTGATTGCCTTATGTGATGAGGACAGACTCAGTGCATAAAGGGAGAGTAGTGGATGCTTTATACCTTGACTGCAGTAACAATTTCAACACAGTCTCCCATGATATTCTTACAGAGAAACTGGTGAGATATGGACAGCGTAAGAGCGGACTAAACAGTGAACTACCAGACTCAGCAGGTTATCATCAGTGTTATAAATTATGCTGTCTACTTGCAATGTCAGCAACACTATTTAATGTGCTTGTTAGAAATTTGGATAGGGTGATAGAGTCCTCTCTCAGTACATTTGCCAGAAATGCCACGTTGGAGTGAGTAGTCAATACCTGGCATGGCAGAGATGCTATTCAGAGGGGCCTTGGCAGTTTGGAGAAATGACCAGAGAGGAACCTGAGAAAGTATGTCAAAGACAAAGTGAAATGCAGTATTACAGGCTGGGCAGCAAAAGAATTAAAAGCAGCTTCACAGAAAAGGAACTGAGGTCTCAGGTGGACAACCAGCTGATCATGAGGCCACACTTTGACCTCGCACAGATGAAGACCAACTGCATACTGACCTGTATTAGCAAGTGTAGACAGTATTGGCAGGTCCAAGGAAGAAGGTTTCTCTGCCTTGCACTTGTGTACTGTACTGTGTGCAGTTTTGCTCCCCAGTGCAAGGAAGATATTGAGATACTGGAGTGATTCCAGTGGGTCACCAACAGGTTGTAGACATATTGAAGCATGTGACATACAATGAAAGGTGTAGAGATGTTAGTTTGCTCAGCCCAAAGAAAGGAAGACTGAAGACCCATTTGCTGTTTTCATCTATTTCATGGAAGGGTAAGGTAAGACAGAGCCAGACTGTTGTCAGAGGTGTATAGTGATGCACAGTGACAGGCTAAAAAGAAATGAAGAAAAATCAGAACAGGGATATTTTGACCAGACATGAGAAAATTCTTTTTGCTATGAAGATACTTAATCTCTAAATCATATTACCCAGAGAGGTTGTGGATTTTCCATCCTTGGAGTTTGTCAAACTCACTTAGTTATGGTCCTAAGCAACCTACTGTAGTTTGCCCTGCTTTAAGTTGAGGACTGTACTAGATGATCATAGAATGTCCTTTTCAAATCAAGACTAAGCTAGCCTATGATTCTTTCAGTGGTAACCATAGATATCCACCTGAATGCTTTAAAAACATCCATAAATTATTAAGAAATTTTGCAAAAAATAAGTAAACCTCTAGTGTAACAGAACATTGCATATATGTTATAATCAAAAAACCTCTTAGTCTTTTCATTTTGGGGTGTAATCTATGTAGGCACCAGCTGTATTATAGACTACAGTTTATAGACACGAGCCATGAACCCTTTAAAACTTTACACAAACTTACACAAAGCCTGCAACATATGCATAGAAACTTGTGCTGGTAGGGTTTTGGAGGCTTCTGTGTCTAACAACAGTTTGCAAAGTATAGCTTGATCCTCTGGGAGTGCTATAAATATAGATGATTGCTTATTGATTTTGAAAATGCTGATTTTAGTTTCAATGTGGATTCAGTTTTCCAGTTATATCTTGTTGATATGAATAGCATCCACTGTCCAAGCTGGTAAGTAATTATGGTTCTGGGAGTTAGGCTGCTCTTGTGCTAATTAAAATCTAATCATCATCACGAGAACAAACACCTACTGACACTTTTAAACTGTAACTCCTAAAGGATATTCTCAAAGTTTGCATGCACATACATTCTTTGTCAAGTGTGAAGGCTACTTAAGATGGTGAACACATTACAGCTGTAGTAGTACCATAGTTTCTCTTAGGCTTGGGCACAGGAATGATCTCACCCTCAGTACTATGATTAAAACTTTGCAACGTTTTTACTTTTCTCATGGACTGAGGACTACCTTTCCCTTTTACCTCCTCAATGCTACCTTACTCAATGCTACATGGCCACAATTAAGGCAGTGGTAAAATTGTTTTAATTATCACCTATATCCTCAATATTTATTATTTTTTAAAGCTGATTGTAATATCAACCTGAGATGTAAGTTCCTGTCTTCAAGAATGTTGCCTAGGAAATACATCAAATACTGATGCATTCACACATATATGGATAGTATAGCACAAACTTTGTTTCTACATCCAGGTAAAGATACTACTTTTTGTTTAGAAACTGAAAATTTACTTTAAGAAAAGTGCTTTTGGATACACTGAGACTGTAAACTCTCACTCTGGAATTGAACAACATTGAATATACTATGAATTCTGTCCATTGGCATTTGTGTGATTTTGGAACATTAAGCACTTCCAGGCAATTAAAAAAGAAATAAAACCACATCTTGAAAAATTCAAGGGAGTATAACAATCCTGGTGCAGGTAAATAAAAAAATAAATAAAATCATGTTTTATTCCATTATTAGTAGATTATAAAAATAAACATGCTGTGAAAAGGATTTTTTTTTTTTTTTAATCAAATTTAGTCAAAGAAACATCAAGAAAGTTTAAACAGTGGACATTTCTGACTTCAAGGATAATGATGAAATGATTGTAGGTCTTTGAATTGTGAATTCTCAAGGGCTGCTTCTTAGTGCAATCGTTCTGGAGAGTCATCTTGAAAAACACTCACTCCACTGATTTTCAAGCTGCATTTGATATCCTTCTGCTGTACATTACCTGCACATGTCAACAGTAGCTGAGAATAGCTAATTATAATCATGGGAGGGGTGATAATTATAAACTGCAAGTTCTTAGTTGCCCTTCTTCTATAATTTTGTTATACTGAAAGTTTGTGGAAACCACTAAAAGTTAAAGCTGAAAATAGATTCTGACCCTTTTTTCTGCAAATTCAGGGAACTTTTCATGAAGTGAATAGGAAAAGGCATAATATCTCGGTGGAGAAGATGTGCAAATGAAAAATTTGAACATTTCTAAGATGCCACATATTAATGTAGGGCTTCTTAGTTCATGTAAAAATTAGATAATATAATTTTCACCCAGATTTCTTTTGTGTAGGTCCCTGAGTCACATTAGCAGATAAACCAAACTAGTTTTAACTGGAATATAAAGGCAGGTGAAAGTAATGAATCAACATCTATTAACGAGATGAAAAAAAAAAAAGTTTCTTAAAGAAAATAATTATTTGGGGATGGACATTTGACAATGGTATTTAGATAACTGACAATATGAAAGAGGCAATGTAGGACTTGGATTTTGTTCTGCATACCAGAAGCAAAAGTAGAAGCTCTATGTAGATGGGAGAGCCTTCCATCTTAACAAAAAAGGAAATTTGACAGATAGGCCAAATTCAGGCCAGCTAGTCAGTTCCCTGGGGGTGGATTTACCAACATGGAAGAATTTTTTCTCTCTTCTGTACAAGAACACACATTTAACTCATGAAAAGCAGAGTAGGAAGGAGATAACACCAAAGGGGAGAACTTTTAGGTCACTTGGGCCACTGTTGGACCATGGAAAGAACCACTCAAGCATAATCTCAGAGACCTTCAGTGAGAACAATGTAATTACAAGATGGGAATGTGAGATTATCATAGATCTCATGAGAAAAAATACTTAGAATGGGATGTTGTAAGGGGATTTTGGAGATGTATAAAAGTTCCTAAATGTATTAGGAAATATTTAGAAAAAGGATCACAGGTGGAAAAATGGAGAGATAAAGGTGGATTATGCAGGAACAAGTGTAGGAAAATAGAGATGAGGGAGGACAAAATGTGCCAGCCATGTAAATAATGGCTTAGTATAATTATCCAGTCAAGGCAAACATCTGATTTTTGCAGTGTGTCCTATCCTCTTACTAAACTCTTAACTCTACTTCCTGTGTGATGCTCGGTGCATATGCATATGCATATGTATATGAGTATAAGAATTTGGTAATGAACTTTATGCTTGACTAGCTGGTGAGTTGGAAAAGAAGGAGACCAAAAAGTGGAAGGGCTCAAGGTCAGAGCTGGAAATCGGATAAAAAAGGCTGAGAATTTGGACATGGATTATGCATGATCTTTCAAGGTCTGGTCTAGGGTCTGAGGGACCCATGCTTGTGAATCATGAGAATGAGGGTGTTGCGATGTGTGTTCCATCTGCTGAACTTCAAACCTGATCAAACAGACAAGAGGAACAGGATAGGTTCATCTGTGTTGTTCACACTTACGAGTGCTATTAGTGTTAATATGAGTGTCAGTAAAGGCCTTGCTTCTAATTTGTATTGATCTGTGTGGCTTGACATGTTTCCATTATGTGCACTTATATTTGCATCTTTTTGAATATATGTTTAGCCCCAGTACTGAGCTGGAAGTGGGGAATAACATCAGCCACATCCAGCAAAACTGTGAGGAAAAGTCTCCTGGGCTCATCTTTCTTTCACAGCTGAGATTTTTCATGTTACAGTTGTTCAGCTTTACTCAGAACTGACAGGTTCTTTTTTTTCTTGCCACCTGCACCTCTGTATCTGACACCACTCATACTGAAGCAGGTCTGTGAGCATTTCTGCAGGGTTTTGCTGCAATGCCTTTCAAATTTCCTGGTGCTTTAAGTATTTCTTTTTTAATCTTGCTTCAAAGCACATGGCACATTTCTGAAGCTCTGGAATCATTCAAATCTGAAGCACTCTGGGGTTTTTGAGTCACACTGTAATTTGAAACATTTGAAGCACCTGGGAAGATCTCGGATGTATTTATTCATTATCTTCTTATAGCACCAAAAATATACATAGAGATGTACAAACAAAATTCAAGACATGATCTTTTTTTTTTCTCCCCCAAAAATGTTATTATGTGATTGATCACATAAAATGCCAAGGAGTGCTAGTGAATGGCAGAGGACATCTGGGTTCTCAAGCTCCCCGGACCAGGTTCTGACAACATTTCTCTGCTAGGGAATTTTGAACTCTTAGATTTAATTCATATCTCAATTTTGGATGCTTAAGTGAACCAAACTTCTGACTCTTTTAAATTCAGACATCCCTATTGCTTAAGGGATATGCTTTCTCCATTTTGCTTTTCACAGGAAAAAGAATTACACCAATACCTGCCAGTGTGTCACAAAATAATTTGTCTACATCAGAAAAGCAGATAACTTCTGTTTATTGACGGTTGTCCCTGTAGCAGTATTGATTTCTGAGACTGAAAGTCAGCTTATTTCTAGAGGGGAAATCTGTGATTCACATGTTTTTTAACTGTAATTTGTTTTATATGCATAACAGCTGTGGAATGAAGTTACCACAAAACTACATGAAGCACTTTCTCAGGACAATCACTTGTTGGAGAGTAACTCTTTTCCAAAGTGGATTTTACTTAAATTAAGAAAAATCAAACTCTTGCTACTTGGTACAGCATACTCAAAAGATATCTAACTTCACAAAGCAGCATACAGAGTACTCCTTCTGTGACTGAAAAATCAAAAGCATTATCAGCCTGTGCCAACAGTGTGTATATCATAAGCATCCTTCCTCTCTTGGATTATTACTAGGATTTTAAATTGGAAAATAGTTTACTGAGGCTATCTGTCCATTCATATTGTTTGTTTCAATGTGAAATGGACTTCTCACTCCATACCCTTCTTCCTCCATTAGCTTTTCTGATACTTGGTTAGATATTGTTTATTGTCATTGTTGCCAGTGAAAGAATAAGCTCAACCTACATGTATATTTATGCAGAAAAAATAATTCATTAAATTGCAGCTCATCTCTGGACTCCCCTCAATTTTCCTGATCACGGATAACTTTCTCCTTTCTCATCCACTTGTCTAGACATGAACTGATGGCCTATTTTGTATCATTTCTCTGATTTCAGTCTCAACTTTAAAAATCTTCTATTGATACAGTCAAACATGGATAGAAATCCTAAATGTTACAATCTTTTCTGGCTTCTTTGCAATTATCTGTTTCTTCAGTGTTCTCAGATGTATGGAATAGTAGACATGAACCAAACTATAATAATTTCCCTTTGTCAAAGTTTAGGACAGCCTTGACCATTAGAATGGTCTCTATTAACCCCTCTCCCCTCCCAAAAGGGAAGAGAAAGGGAAAAAAAAGAGATAGATTTAAGGATTAGAAAAGAAAACTACATGAGTTTTAATGAAAATAATATTAATAAAATGGTATACATAAAAGTATATACATAGCCAATATTGAACCCAATCCCCCTGATGGCAGTTGTGTCACTGTCACCACTGATGCTGTGGAGCAGGCACTGGAGAAGTCCCAGACTGGAGTCAGCAAAGGATGGGAACTAGATTCAGGAACTGGATTCAGGCACACATGGATGAGGATCAAAAACAAATGTCTCCTCAGATGCCAGCCATTGAAGGAGAGAATTTGACCTTCATGATCCCTCAGTTTTATACTGAATGTCATGTATATGAGATGGAATGTCTTGCTGGTCAGTTTAGAGTCACCTGACCTGCCTGTTCCTCCCCACAGGTGTGGCCTTTTACTTTCTGCACCTCCAATATGGTACACAAGATCCAGCAGTGGCCTTGGTCTGCACACCAGTCCTTGGTAGTAACTCTAAACATTGAGCGTTATCACTGCTTGAAGCAGACACTGCAAAAATATGCCATTGACTTCAGAAAGGGCAGTTAGTTAGAAGAGACTGAGCTGAAAAGTAAAATCACTGAACAGAACTAGTTCTGTTCTAACTCAAACCAGGACACCCTTCTTTCCTCAAAATCTACTCTTTATAATTAAATCAACTTGACTATAAGACACCATCCAAGATTAGGGGGAAAAACAACAGCTGCATGAAGGTGTAACAAATATACAGTCATGTCAAAGACTGCACTGTATTCTCCTTCTTCCTGTACAACTGTCTCTATATGTACCAATTGTCATATTAGGTACCAAAGTGCATGAGAACAGAATGGCTATCTTGACATCGGCTTGTACTAAAAATACAGCAGTTAATAGTTTGATAAGTACTCTGGATTCTGTGATTCTATGGGGTGACAATAATCCCATGCAACATGGGATTACAGAATTGAGGAGTGGCTGGAAAGCTGAAAGGCAGAAAAGGACCTGGGGGTGCTGGTCGACAGGCAGCTGAATATGACCCAGCAGTGTGCCTATGTGGTCAAGAAGGCCAATATCATTCCTGCTTGTAGCAGAAATAATATGGCCAGCAGGACTAAGGAAGTGATCCCCCTGTACTCAGATCTGGTGATGATGTAACTTGAGTACTGTGTTGAGTTTTGGACCCCTCACTACACGAAGGACATTTAGGTGCTGGAGTGCGTCCAAAGAGCAACAAAGCTGGTGAGCGATCGAGAGCACAAGTCTTATGAGGAGAAGCTGAGGGAATTGAGGCTGTTTAGCCTGGAGAAAGAGAGACTCTGGGGGAGCCTTCTCACTTTCTACAACTACATGAAAGGAGTTTGTAGAGAGATGGGAGTCAGTCTGTTCTCCAAAGTAATAAATGATAGGACAAGAGGAAATGGCCTCAGGTTGCACCAGGGAAGGTTTGGTCTGGACATTAGGAAAAATGTCTTCACCAGAAGTTTTGTCAAGCACTGGAACAGGCTGCCCAGGGAAGTGGCGAGAGTCCCCAGCCCAGGAGAGCTTTAAAAGACATGTAAATGTCCTGCTTAGTGATACAGTTTAATGGTGGACTTGACAGTACAGGCTTAATGGTTGGACTCAATGATCTTAAAGGTCTTTTCCAACCTAAATGTTCCTATGATACAATTCAAAATGTATGTAATTTGTTCCATGGACAGCTTAATAGTCTTTATTTTATTCCTTTTGTGACTGTAAAATCTTACAACCAGCTAGAAAACACTGGCACTATATATGCTATATTAAGTATCAATGGGATTAAGTAGCATAGCAGATTTTTTTCATTTTGTAAATCAGCAGTTCAAGGGATTATTCCTCTGGGAGTTAAAATATTTATAGTGCCACATAGACAGCATCATTGGGATTCTGATGGGTCAAATATAAACTTGTCTCTTAGGTGACAAGAAATGCCTGTTGTTTTGGCTAGTCATATTTTAGTAGTACAGTAAAGCCTGGTTTTGAAGAAGGATTATAACCTGGCTTAATTTATTGCATTGATAATTAATTGCAGGTGCATGTAATTGAGATACAATTCATTGCCAGTGCCAAACCTTGCTATAAAGCTAAGGAAATTGGCACTGAAAATATGGTCTGAAGGGTTTGGCTCCTATTTTTGTTCAAGAAGACAGAAAAAATCTCCCTCTGATCTGAATGGGAACAGAATTTGGTCCTAACTATTGCATGCCATGTCTGTGAGTGAGACTCCTTTTCTTTTAATGTAAATTGACATGTCTTAGTCTGACAAATTCTTCTCATTATGGGTACTAGGATTACTTTATGGCCTAAGGCATTCATGACTCTAAACTGTCCTTGGCATTTAAAAAAATAATAATTTTAGGCCTATACCTTCTCTTATTACTTTTTAGGTCCTTAACTTCTTTACGCTTCTGCAAAATCAAGCACTGTAACACAAAGCCTGAAAACATAAGCACTAGTATTGCACAGGACAAGTTGATGCACAGAAGTTGAAAAAAACAACTGAAACAAACTCAATTTTTTGCTGATTCCTAACTTCAATGTGTGCAGTTGAAATATCAAAGAGTAAATACAGGACTCTGTTTAGTCATTTTCATCAGTGTTGGTTTAAGTATATAACAGAAAGCAGAACTGATTATGAAAGAAAGGTAAGCATTTCCTACAGGTATTTTTCTCCCTCTAGTTTTTAATTACAAATGTTAGGGATTTTAAATCAGGAGTTGCTTTTACTTCTATAGAGGAAGAAGGTAGGATGCTGCTAGACAGAGCATCCTCCATGTCTTTGCTGTTGTATGTCAGGTATATGTATTGTGCAATTTATTATTTCAGTCTCTTTTTTACAAGATATGAACTTTTATGATTTCCACAATATTCAGAAACTCACTTATGCCATGGCATATATAGTATTTGTGCAATCAGTCCTCTTAAACTTCACTGTATAAAGCTGCAAATGCAGGAAATATGGCACCTCAGACTAAAGAAACATATGAAAATTCTTGACCCTAGGTCCAACTGGCAAATGTAGGGAACACAAACATTTAAGTGTAGAACAAAGGGTAAATAAAGGGAGTGAGGACAGAGTTTTCCTGTTAAAAACTGCATTAAGAGAAGGGGGGGGGGGGGAGGGGGGGGGACACGACAAGCTGCTTGTTTTGGCACTCATTTGCAAGGAAGGATCATTTAGCCAATTCAACACATAACTGCTGGGTCTTCTAATGAAGTTCTTAGGAGTCTTAAACCAATAGTGAAGAGAAGGAAAGACTGGTCTTTTTTCCTAGCAGGAATAAATTTTATTTCTAATATATGTATAAGGATATTTTGACAGTATACAGATGGACTTTCTGGGAGGGAGGTAATTATCAACTTCTGTAGCAATTATATTAGTAGAAATTATGGAATTTTGCATCAAAATTGGATCCTATGCCAACAGTGAAGCTGGATAGGTGGTGTCACCTGAATAATTTTATTCTTCATACTGTGCTAGCAGAGAAATCAATTATGGATTCTCTCACCCTCTCCTCTGCTAGTCATATTTAAAGTTTTGATGCCATGCATTCCATTTATGTGCTGCTGGCCTAATAATCCCCTGCACGCTGGGAAAACCTTTGTTCTCTGACAGAAGTAATAAAGCTGTCTGCACGATTCCCTCTTATGAGACATGGAACGCTCACATTTTATTTCATCTAGTGGTGTGCAGCCTTTCAGAGTAAACACTTCACAGGGACTGAATGGGGAATGACATCAGAGTGATTTGCCTATGTGACCAAATAAAAATTAAAAACTTGCCTGTCAAAGAAAAAAAAATGACAATTTCAGATTTCCCTCTTCCTCTCAAGAAACCTGCATGAGAACCCTGGGTCAAATGGTTTTAGCTCTCATTTCTACTGGGCCATGTGTCTTCCTGTGGAAGCAAGTACTTCGGTTTTCCCCTGCTCTTCATTCACTCATTACCACTGAATGGCAGCATACAGAAAATGAAGAGATCTAAATGCCAGCAGGAGACTGACTGCTTTCTTCTAGGCATGTCCTGAGCCCAGTCACCCAGAACAACTTGTGATCCCTGGACAAAGACACTCTCAGCAGGTGGCCATATCAAGAAATTTTCCTCCTGGAATTAGATATTATTCCAGGAATCACTACTGAGTCAAACATAATGCCCCATCCTGCTGGGTCAAGTAGGATTTCATTTCAATTTCTTTACACAACGATGCGTTTCATCTTGTCTGCGTACAATGACAGTGCTCAGGCATGAAATAAATTGAAGTGCTTGAAAGGCAGAATTATCCCTTGAACCTGCAGCATTCCCAACCCCAAAAACATACATTGTCAAGTGAGTTCCAGATAAGCAGGATCTTCACTGAGTGTTTGTGCTGCTTGGCTTCCTTTAATCATACTCCCTTTTGTAAAAGGGATTTTCGAGGGGAAAGATAAATCATTGCTGAGGAAAAAGGTCATTTTCAAAAGGCTTTAAGAGCTTCATTTTGTGTGGCTTTTCAAGGTGAAACAGGTAATTCAGTGCAGTGAAAACCTTTTGTATTCAACTTAACGCACAGTTCACACTACCAAGAAAAAAGTAACGAAATAAGCTTGAATAAAATTCTTCATTAAAACTGTTCTTAGAAGTGTGTGAGCCACATTTTGTTGTTTGCTAATACATTGACCTGAATATTGAAAAAATGAATTTATGACTAATACCGAAACTGTATATTCTGGCTTTAAATCATCTGTGCCTCCAATATTGAACCATTTTTTTTGCTGTAGTACAAAAGACATAAATCATTTCTTCTGGGAATTGCTTTTATAATGTGTATACTGAATATACTGATACTGAGACATCCAGGCACATCACTGGCATCCTGCCCACAACCAGACGGAGACTCATAATTTTATGGTAGGATAGCAAATGTTTTGCAATGTTTCATGGATAATGAGCCTGCCCTGGATATAGGGAGTCTTTCTGTACCTTTCAGACTACCAGTGTAGACCTTCCAGACCTCTGGTCACAGGTCCAACAGCATAAGAATGACCAGATAAATGTACATAGCTTGGGTTAGTAGACTAAGTAATGATCCTTTCAACTATAATGAATACACTTTGTTCTTTCCTATTTTTCCCACTCATCATGCTCTAAAGCATGGCTGCACACTCTCATGGGGAACAACTAAGAAAAATGTTCATTTTTGTTAATTATTTGTTTATAACCTTAAATAATAATGCTAATAGAAAGTCCTCTTTCATAATGAGGGCAAAATATTTGTTAAACATGCACCTGTATCAAGAATAGAGAATACAGGAATGGATCTTGTTTGCTTACTTGCTTTTTCCACACATAAAATATAGTCGCCTTCAACTCTGATCCAGATCATATACCTGCTCTAAAACTACTGTAAAGACTAAAGATAGTTATATTTAAGTAGAAATAGTCAGAAATGCTGAAAAAAAAAAAAAGGTTCCTTTTAAGTAATAGCAGCCCTAAGGAAATGTAATCAAGACTGCAGATAGACTGTGCTTGAGGAGGGATCTCATGAAGAAATCGTCTTCCCTAAACTCATCTTCTTGTCCCTATCACATCTCCTTGTTTAACAAAAGATATTACCCCTGCCTTCAGATGCTTCTTCTTTGTTGACTATAGCATGTTTATTAAGAAGTATCTTATGGAGATTATACATAGGATGAGTTATGTTTATGAACTGTGGCAAAATACTGTGCATCTAGTTTAAACTTTCAATGTATTGCATCTCTCCAAAACAAGAGCCATGGACCAAGTGTGCAGTTGATGATCTTGATCAGGTGAAGACAATATAAATATAGTGTTCTACATACAATAATAATTGAAGGATGAGTTCATTTAGGAGACAGATTGGCTATATTCAAGAAAGAAAATTAGTATATTAATTTTGCATAAACGTTTAAAAAATATTAATTTTCTACTCTGTACAATTATTTTTATGATATCTTGGTGGCTGCAAGAAGTCATGCCAGCCTTGGAGAGAATTCTCCATCAGTACAGCCATTAGAGTGGATAAACTTTGCCTGGAACATAGAAAATAGCCAGGGTAGAACAGAATAAATATGGGAAAGGAAAGACATGGTTTCACATACATTATTAAAAGTAAAGCATCTCATGCATTGATGCCCTTCTGACTACTCTACTGAGATACATTTCTACATTAGTCTTAGATGTGTCTTTTCCTCCAGAAAGTACAAATGTGTTCCTAGAAGTAATTTAATCACAAGGGCAATGCTCATTTTCATATAAAACCTTTCTCTTCGAGGCCATTGGTAGAATTTTAACCTACAAAGCAAGGCATATGTTCTATACCATTGAAAACTTTGGACTCAAGTCTACTAATTTTATAGTAAATCAGGACCTTTCAGTGCATTCCAGCATCTTCAGAGAAAAGGTTACAGGGGAAATCCTAATTATTTTTCCTGAGTAGATATTTAGGCTATTAATGTGATCTGAATCAGAAATATTCTGGTGTGGATTTACTTTTTTTCAAATGTGATAGATCAGAAAAAAAACACTTATCCTAAATTTAAGCTTGTGACAATACAAAATGTTGTAGCGAAAAATGTATATTTCTCATAGTTATTATATATTCAAGGTCAGAATTTATATTCAGTTGTACCACATACCTATTTGTTGCTCTTCACCTTAAATTTTTGATTTCTTCTTATCACATGAACATTAAGGGTTTCTTTCTATAGAATTTTTCAGATGTTTCACCTCTTTTATTTATTTATTTAGTTTTATTTTCTCAAAATTTGGAAAAGTTATACCAAAAATACAAGGCATCTTTCCATGTTCCAGAGAGCCTTTTTTGTTGTTGTTTAACAGACAGAGATAATTTTAAAACAAAACCACAAACCTTCCATGTTGTTTTAGTGAAATCACATAACTGTTCAGTCCAAACCAAAATGGTTCTTCCTCTTATTTTCTTCTTAGGGTGTTAATTCAATGTTATTCAAATTGCAGCTGGAATACACAAAAAACCTTATTTCCTGATTGTAATCAGTCTTATAATTTTTTTACTTTATGAAAGAATGCTTCCAGTCAGTATTGCATTGTTTCTGGGTTTTTGGTTGTGTGGGGTTTTGTTTGTTTTGATTTGTTGTTTTATGTTTTTTGTTGTTGTGTGGGTTTTGTTGTTGTTTTTAGATTGGTTTGCTTTCTAATGCATATTTCTAGGGCTTTTTATTCACAAAACTGTAGGTTCCAATAATGTGTACTTATACTAAGTCACCAAAAGAAATACAGGGAAAGTCATGTAAAGTCCCAGTCACAGACACTATGCTATGAAAAAAGTATTCTTATTTTGATAAAACTTTTTTTTTTTTTTTTTTGGCCAGGAATTATTAATTAAAAAAAAAAAAAAAAAGCGCCAAAAATACATATCACTCATTTTATGTTAATTTTCTTCACTCACTGAATGTATGTCAATAACTATATATTTCAAGGGAAGACTTTACAAGACGATTTATCATGTTTACATTAGTGATAAGCACACAGAAACCACAGGTATAGTAATTTATTTTAGATCTGTTCTTATCTGAAGACTAACTGGTAATTTGTTTGCTGACTCTGTTGGGTGTTGAAGTGGATCTAGGATTATTAGGTGAACAGATGTCATTGTTCATTATAAGCCTTGTCTTAAATTAAAAGACTTCATTAAAACAGTATCTTGCTTAACAATTGTTGAATCCTATTTAGAAGTTCTTTTGTGTGCACATATAAAAATACATGCATATGTGTTTGGTTTAGATAGTCCTTATTGTCAGACATGATTTGATCTATCAGGTGTAAAGTGGAAAGTTGCACAAGTGTGCATTTTCTCAAATATATGTGCAGGAGCATTCCCCTGCACCTTTTTTCATAAAGACACTAACTTTTCCTGTTAAGTCTAGCCATCTCCCAGGGAAAGCTCTTCCAATGAAGAGAATGAGGGCTCTATCCTTACCAGGAACTTATAACCGTGAGCGTCTGAGAGTTTTGTTTCCCACTTGTGTAAGCACCAAGCCTGGCATCATAGCATGCCAGGACAGGAAGCACAAACTGGAATTGGAGTCACACCACTCCCACACAGCAGCCCTCAGTGGAGGGATGCCCACCAGCTAAAAACCACAGTCAACCACTGCACTTACCTGGAATTCTCTAATTAGTCCTTTACAAAAATGACACCTTTTTTCACTGCCAGTGCAGCATTAGCATGCACATCCATGAACTGCCTCAACTGAAGCAGTATGCTAAACAAGCTGAATTTCTTCTGCAGTACACAGCTAATAGCCAAATCTATTACATCATAATTTTTCTTCAGTATTACGAGTTTATTGAACAAATCAGGTCCCTGTCTACAATGCTACAATCCCTGAATTTTAGAATTAAGATTACAACAAACAAGAATAACTTTAACATTTTATTTAGGCTCTGGCTTGTGTTTACAGTTTCTTAATTTGTGCAAATAAAGAGGGTATAATTCATCAATTCACTGCAGAGTTTGTTTTCTTTTTGACTCAGTTGTCCTGTAGACCCCTATGTTTTGGAATCATAGGAATATTGTTCTGGTGTCCATAAAAATTAAAAACATCTTTGCAGGTGGATTGCTGTAGGTAGTGACATTATCTTACTGAGAAAATCTTTCCATTCTTCCTCCTCTTTCTATGTCTATATATATGTCTGTGGGAAAGGGAAGAGGGATTTTGTGTTCTCCTTCCCTAGTGTTAGTGAAGATTCATTTTCTGTTCTTATAGCAGAAAACTCTGTTTTGTTTATCCATTATCTTAGCATTATTATTTTTATTGTTTACTTCTTTACAATAGATTTGGCTCTGTCATGCACTGACATAGAAAAGAAAAAGACAGACTGTGGCTCAAAGAATTCATGTCCTAAAGATAATAAATGCCTTAGCAGGTAAAACACAAGGAAAAAAAAAATCAAGGTTAATGATTAATTATCGATACAATAAACCATAATTTCTGTATGTCATTTGCAGGATGATGTTTTTAATGTACATGTTTACACAAGGATCAGAAATGACTCCCAGTATTTGGATATGGAAAACTCTCTTTCTTACCTAAAAAAGATGTGAATATAGCAATGAATAAAAGATGCAAAAGTATATTTCTGAAACTGAGGGTCAAAGAAGACCTTTTACAGGAATGTCAATAAAAGTTACCAATAAATACCATGCAGTCATCAAAATAAACTAATTTAATTGAGTGGTATATCTCATAATAGAAAAGAGTTTTGCTTATGAAAACAATATTAAAATGTCATTCAAAACCCAATCTCAAACAAAGAACATTCTATTTCATTTGAACTTCTTTCTTTATATATGAAGTTAATAATCTGTGTTTAAAGACAAAGAATAAGATGACATTCCTGTGCTTCCATTCATAGGAAATACATTTGAAAAACTTCATGATTACTTCTTTTTTCTAAATTTCATCCATATGCATGGAGTGTTGTTCTATTTCAAGAGTCCCATTCAGCTAAGGAACATGGGAGCTATGTAAGAGCTACAAGAGTTAGTGGCAAAACTTACCAATTTTATGGATCCAGTCTTTCTCAATTTTAAAATGAAAGTAAAAAAATATTCCAAACTCATTAAAAAATGTGTATAATTAAAGATGATTTATTGATTTTGTTATTGTTATACCAGTAGTACTCATAATCTACTAGACATTTACCACCAACTAATTTTAAGTTCTGAGTGCAATATTCAGGACTAAAGTTTTTCTAGTTCTGTAAAAACTGGTCATGAGATATTAAATTCATTGCAACAGGCATTTTTAATTCTAATACCCTTTTCTAATTGATATGTATGGACAGTTTTCATGGTACAAAGGGATGACATTAATATAAAGCCACTAGGTGTTCCTTTCCATTTCAGGCCTTTTAAGTAAGTCATACTTCTCAAAAAACTCTCACTATTGCAGAGCACTGGCACTGATATTACTTTATTTTCTATGATACTTTTGTGAAGACTCTGTATTCCTTTTAATACTAGTGGGAGTCATGCTGTGTTTTCAGGATGAGCCTACATTGAGAATTGCATTTTTCTCTTCAGATGGGCATAATGTGAAATTTATTGTTATGAAAAGTATACCTACTAAGTGTACATCAAGACCCATAGTCCTGATGGTGTAGTTGCTATGCTAGAAAGATGGATTAGGGTCAGCAGAATGGAGCAAAATAGTGAGGAATTTACTTGATCATGTTTCATTCCTAACAGTAGAATTTATGGTAATACCCTGTACTACCATTTGGCATGTAAGACATGTTTTGCGAAATATAAAGCTCTATTGTTGTATTTAAAATAGAGATAATGCTGCTGCTAATGAAGTAAACAAGAAAAGAAAGCCACATACTGCAGTTCTGATTCTCTGTGAAATAAATCCCAGGAAAATTGAAGAATGGTTGCCTGTTTGTTTAATCCAACACCCATAAATACAGAAAGACTCTTGTTAATTGTAGAGACAAGGTAGTGGGATTAAATTTTGCATGGTCACCAAATTACTAATCAACAATATAAAGCGTGAATATTACTCTTGTCTGCAAGATGTGAAATGTTTGCTGTCAGGCAGGAGATTTAAAGAAAGTTCCATTTTCACTAACTTTCAGAATATGCTTATTACAAGTACATGAAGTATTTCCCTGTAAAATGGATTAGCTGCTGAGATGTCTCACAGGCATGGGGGTGTCTGTTAATGCCATGAGGCAGCACTACCATTTAATATCAGGCATGACTGGATAGAAGCAAAAATTGCAAGAAAGAAGAACCTTGCCATAAAAAAAATATCAAAGATATCTTCAGATACCTGAAATTTGCTTAGGAGATAACTCTTTTACAGTGGACAAAACACATCATGATGCTGCAACTGAGTGATACGGAATGTGTAGAATAGTAAAAATAGCAGAGCAGTTCAAAGACTTGAAGATATATTGAATTATGTGAAGCCTTATCCCTATGTCCTCCATTTGAAGAATTTGCCTAAGAAAACTCCTTTATACAGAGATATACAGTTGTACATTTAGGATGTTGATGTATGTACTTATTTTGTCATTAATTATAAAATTCTCTGTCTCTTGTGATCAGCAGTCTCCACAGAAGCTTCATGGAAGGGATGTGTTTTGCATTCTTACATAAAATATATGAGATGCACTGCTGGCTTTCAATGTATGTCTTTGAAATTAAACCAGTGAAAGATAAAAATAGAAATGTCTTTTAAAAATATATTAAACAAAATTTAGCTGTTCACATTTCTTTTGAGGTCACTGAAGGTTACTAACAACCAAATGTATGTCAGAGATAGTTTGGTTATATTTGCTCTGTGATCTGTACTAAATGCTCTAGTCATAAGGAATTTCCATTTTTTTATGCATATAGCATTTCAAAAATCTTAAACTAGGAACAAGCAGTGTTGCATAAATAAGAACTCTCAGAACTACTAATCAGGGTGCGGTAACTATCTGTAAATGCCAAAACCATATAATGATTTACATTACCTTTTCTTCAACTTTGATTTCAAGGGTATAGGTTCTACTTTGTGACCTACAACTGAGACAGTGACAAGACAGAAATAATAACACATGCAAAACTACACTTATGGAAATAGAAGAATAGCAGTACATTAAGGGCAAGTAAGAACAAACTACACAGTGGAATACCCTTAAGTCCATTGCTCCATTTTTTTTCCATGGAACTATGACAAATTCTGTTTATTTTTGTACATTAACAGGAATTATAACATTAAACATTGTGTTTTTGTTTTGTGACAATATATATTCAATCCATATAATGTAATTTCAAAGATAAGAGATCAGTTTAAGAAGTGGGATTTCTTTTATTCATTTTACACCTGCTGCCTGATCATTTAATTAAATATTACCCATATCTTGTAGTGAGAAAAAAACCTTTTCCCATTAAACTTCTTTTTAGTATTCATGATTATGTAGAAATGTATATTTTGTCTTTTTGTGGCCTCTTTTCCAAACTAGTCTTTATGTAGAAACACTTCCATACTTGTGACCACCTTTGTTACCTTCTATGTACCTTTCCTTCTCCTGGATCCTTTCAGAGATGGCTGAATAATTTGAAAGATAAAAGCTTCTTAGAAAAACGTTTGATATCCTGAATAATTTCTTTAAAAAAATCTTTTCTTAGGCAGTTACACATGTAAAAGTTGGCAAAGTGAATTCCTATTATAAGTAGGTAAGGGATATATTAGGAGATGAGGACTTTGACAGCATGAATAAGCCACAATATGGGTAATATCCTCCTTCTGCATAACATGTTTTATGGCAATAACAGGAGTGTGAGTCACTCTGTTGCTCACACCACCACGTCAGACTAGCCAAGAATCACATGATGTTCATGTGCAATGAAGGGTTGGAGCCAAATTGTATACTTAGAATACAGCATCATCAGTACTAACTTTGAAAATAATATACCCTGGTTGTCACCTGAATTAATGTAAAATTTCACTGAGTCTCTGGTGTGGCAAATTCTTAAATATATGCCTAAAATTAAGAATGGAGGGTAACACTATCTACAATGGCCAAGATTTAGAAAAAGAATCAAAGTTTATGGGGAGTGGTCTTTTACTAGACTAACTGATAATTGAACAGATAAAAAAAAGGATTTTCTGTCTGAAAGTTTGTCTTTCCCTAATTATATCACTAGGTTTATCAAAAGATTTTACTCCTCTCTGCAATGCTTGTTTAACTTTAAACTTCAAGATGTCAGAAATTCCATTGGAGTCTGTAAAGATATTTACATATTCACATTTCAAATGCCTGTCACCTGAATTATATCAGACTGTAAAACAGAAAGCCAACATCAGTCCTGTGATGTGGACATAATTGATCTTCTTTGATACTTATTTAAAAATGTATTTCTTAATATCTGCATTCTGTGGCATAATTTCTATGCTGTGGTTGCTACTGAAGAGGTTTATAAAGCCAATAGGCAGCAGACATCCCTTTATATAGCCCTAAATTATCACTCAAATATAGTCTTCTTTTTCATGGCCCTACTTCTGAATACAGAAGAAACCTTGTGAATTAGGACTGCATTTTATTTGCAGCGATGGAGCTTGACTCAGACATGCTTCCTTGAAGCAGGCTTGAGTTGTGCTGATGTTACTGGTTCCTCACACTCACCAGTACCAAGGGGAAAAATAATTTTCAAGTTGTACGTTTAAAGGTATCATGCATCATTAAGCTGAGTCTCCTGATGTGGAGAAGCATGAATTGACTGATTTATAAAACACACTGTGCTTAGTGCAGCAGTGTGGGCCTGCACGTGGCTTGTGAATCTAATAGGGAGGAAAAGGAGAGCTATTTGTTTTGTTGTGTCAAACCATTCTGCTGTCTCTGAAAGGAAACTCATTTTGAGATAATGAAGGAACAGGCATAGCAACTCAAACAATAGTTGCTGTATCTTAAAAGAAACCCACATATCATTTATTTCCTTCCTTTTTTTTTTTAATAAGCTGTTATGCATAATGTTGTTAAACTGCATATTCAGAATAATAAGAAAGAAAATGAGATCATATTCAAGCTTACAGGCTATTTTACTGAGAAGAGACTGTTTCTTCCCTTGATCCCAAAGATGCTGTCTTATGCTTCCCATGTCTTCTTCATTTTAAGAAAAGCATTGGTTCATTGTCTTTGTTTACAAGAACCTTACTGTATCTATATTCTTTTTAGTGTTTTGTCATTAAGAGTACAGAATGAGATATATTTTAGGTTCACATTGTTGAGTTTGAGATGAGTTTTTCAGCATCAGTTTTATTTGATACAAGTAGAGGTTATCTGCATTCCTTGATCAATCCTTCATGTGGGTTAATTTCATGGCTTTTTAGTGGAGTAGGAACTGCGCACAAATGAGCCTCTTTTTCCTTGGCTATCCTGGCTGTTACTGAGGCAGTCAAAGCCTAAACTAGATTAAAATTACTACATGATATAGGTAATGAAATGCAACAATCTTTTCTACTTACTCTGTTGAGTGAACTAACTGATTTTATACTGTACTATTTGCATTGAATGTAAATATTCTGGAACCAGTTTCTACCTGCATACTGTATAGAGAAATACCATTTGAAAACCCAATAGGCAGAAAAACACCAGAGAAGTATAATAGGGAAAGCAGTTTACACTGTAAGTATTATACTATCTTACAAAAGGATGATTAAACTGAAATGATCAACTCCTTAACATAATAAAAAGAACATTGAGTATTCTATGGAGCAAAGAGATATTTTCAGCATCCAGCTATAGCTTCTCTACAGACTCACTATATAAATAAGTTCAGGAGTGCTTGCCAACAACATTGTGTTAGAATAATGTTGGAAATTTGTTATTGTGCTATTGTTAATAATAATATTGGCATTATTATTAATTATTTTTTTTTTTAATAGATCAAGGATAAAATTAGGAAGCACAAGTTTTGTGATGGAGGATGACTTCCTAAAGTTTGATGCTGACATTCAGTTGTACTTCTACACTGAGAAGCCTTCTTAAGGGAAATTGTAATTGGCTTATGGTAACACTACAGTAAAAATCAAAAAGTTGTAAAAGAAATAATGTATGCTACTTATATTGAGCACAGATTTTCTCATTCTTCTTTCTCCCCTCTCTCCTTGATATCTTATTTTTTTCCTTTTCACAATAGCTGGCCAAATAGCATGCTGTCCAACAGCAGAACGCCAACAACTGGAAATGAGCAACTCTTTCTCTTCATTGATTATTGTAATTAATCTTAACAAAGGGATGCAGTGAATCACATGTTAAATGGCTCAGTAGGTTAGATAAAAACTGGACAGGAATTAAAAACAATAAAAACAACAGAAAGAACAAGACTGGTGCAAATAAATAACAGAAAATTTTAAATAGGAGCTAGCACTTTCACTTTGCATTAAAAATACAACATAACATCAAATGGACGGAAGCTTTCAACTTTGTTCCAGAGATGAACTGGATACTGTCTTCATTTCAGGCTACCTGATCCAAATGTAAATTAACCTTTTTGAAAAACTAAATAAATAAAAGAGTATTTCAAAGCTGAAATCTATACCAAGGTTTAGATGTCTTCCTTATATGGAAAAATGATTGCAAAAAGATATTGTGAAGTACTATTTGACACTGAGGTCACGCTGCTCACTTACATTATACACAAGAAAGGACTCTTTATGCTTACTTAGTAAAAAACAGTTGCAGTTACCATTTGAACTGATTAAGATATTGTTTTTAAAATGTACTTTTGACTTTCAAAATGGTTTCTTTGAGGCCAGAGTGACATAATACCACATGTCTCTAATTCAAATATATTGCCACTGAGGCAATAAAAGCAAGTGCGTTTTTTTTTGGTTGGTTGGTTGTTTTGTTTTGGTTTTGCATTAAGCAGATTTACTCTTCAACAGTGAAGCTTCTTCAGTGGATGATTATGACATCAAAGTGTGAAAGACATTGATTATGTACTGCAGGGGGAAAAGATGGATAAAACCAGACATATAATTCCCTTAGCTTAAAGAGATGTTATCCCTTCCTAGTAGGAAAACTAAATATTCCATCTCTTTTTCATGTAGGCAAAGTCAGGTACTGATTTAATCAACTTGTCTTGTCTAATAGATTTTCTTTTAAAATACTAATTGTAATCTCATTTCCTGTCTTTAAGTATCTTTTCAATAAGACATTTGCTATTTGTTTTGTCTTGACTTTGAGACTTAGTGAAAGCAGCTTGTTCTCCTTTCCCCATCCTTTCCCCCCAGGAAAGCCACAGGACTACAGAAAAAAATTTAAAAGTAACATACTAGATATAGATGCTAAGTAATTTAAGTAATTTATTAATTTTTTTAGAACTTTAAACTTCCTCTGAAATTAGAAACTACATTTTCAGAGTAGTTCTCAAAAGAAAAAACAAACCAAACCCAGAAAATTTGATGCAAGGGACAGAGGATTTCATACAGCTACCACCAAAGTCCCTGGGAAGACTTTTGTTAGATCAGGTCATTTTTGTAGATATAAGTATCAACTTAATCATAGTGATGTTTCACCTATATTAATGGAATGTTTGGATTTGAATTTAAGTTGCATGAAATATGCAGAACAACAAATTCCTGTCAACCCTTAAAAGGAGACACAGATAGACAATACCACAGATTAAATTAAAAATAATTTTTGGCTTTAGCTCAGATTTTATCCCATTAAAGGTAGGGAAGGAGAAATATGAGAGCTGTGAGAGGGTTGTGGATTTAGTCTTCAGCCTGCTACTGAACACATTTTTATGAAAAGAAAGGGGTTCATAAAAATTTTGTTTGTGGGGAAACAAGAAACAGATGAAATGACAGAAAAACAGGAGTGTGAAGTGTGTCACAGCTGAAATTGTTTTAAGGGACCAGTTCTCTTCTGTGTGCTGAGATTCCTGTTGTTGTGTTAGAAATCAAAACCAGAAGGGAAATTTCCAGTAACAGGCTGATGAGGACAAGCTGGGGGAAAATCCTGCCTCCACAGAAATCAATGGCAAGAAGCTTTTGATTGCAATGGAGCCTAGATGTCACCTAAGTTTTAGTCAGCTAACAATAATGTGTCCATCTCAAATACTACATTGAATCATTCTTCAAAATATGTTCTGATTTTAGTTTAAAAATCTTTGTTGACTAAAGTCTTCTCTTCAGCTTCTGGAAAGCACCTGTATTAAGTTTTTAAATGATCAACCTGCAAAGGGTATCTGCTCCTTTATTTCTTGTAGATTTGTAGTTTTCCTTCTCCTCTTCCTTCTCTTCCTCCTTTTCTTATCTCCTTTCCTGGCTGTAATTTTCAGGTCTTGTCCTGCAGTGACACAAATAAGAAAAAAAAGGAAAACAATTCCTAACGAACTGTTTCCAGTCTCTAATGTTTTATTTTACAACCCAGTGTAACCTGAAGCTAGACTGCCATTGCACAGAGCTGGAAATCCCATGACCATTGAACACTGGATTTTTATAGCAACTCTGTGAACATCTGTGCTGTGCACTTTGTGATGGGTTAGTGGGCCTGAAGCTTCAGCAGTGTTTGTTTTAATACTCCTTGAGAAACATGTTCTAACATTGCTTGCAACATACACTAAAATGGATTTATTTTTAAACAAATGGGATACAGATTGCAATGCATAGTCTGCCTTTAAACCTTATGCTACTTTGTTAATAGAGAAAATAAAATGGAAAAAAAAAAAAAAAAAAAGTTCTCCCAGAACAGAAGCTCTCTGTATTAACTTAATAGCACTCCCCAAAGCCCTGCACTGCCTGTGATCTCTGGTATGATTGCAAGGATTTTGTACACAACTCACAGTACTATGTGGGAATCTGAAAGAAGAATTTGATCCCCTATATATAGATGCCTGGGAGGCATTTACAGAAAAGTATCATATCATGCATCTGATACCTTCCCAACTGCACTTTTGCATTATATGTTGAGGAGAGATTTTTTAGGTAATGATTTTATACATGTAAACATGTCAGTATCTTTTTCTGAAAGAGCAAGACAGGAATAATAAATCAAAAAGCATTCAGGTGGTAAGAGAGGAGATGCTGTGTGTTACTGCAATGAACACTGAATGACATGCATGCATTAGGAAGACACCTCAGAAAGGTTAGAGCATTTCTCTTTGATTCATTTCAACGTAGCTCTTTATATTAAAAAATTGAGTTCTTTCAAAGCACAGAAAGCAAGCACTGTTGCCTGTGTAATGTGTTAAACCTGCCACATTTTTCATTCTTGATTTTCTATGCCTTTTATTATTTTATAGTCTAGCTTCTAAAAATGTGAAGAATTTTGGCAGACTTCATGGAATTCTGGTTTTAAGAACACAAAACAGGAAACTATTTTGAATGCTCCCTCTTGATCCATCTTTGTGCTGGCAGCACAATGCCTGTAAAATCCACCTGCTGGAAGTCGGGTGGTTTATGCAAAGGGATGTCATGGTAATTTGGAAACTGCTGAATACAGAGTGAAGCCTTTTCCTGCTCCCAAACCTGCCACACCAGTTTTTCTAGCTCATTACATGCCAAAACTTTTGATTGATGTGCTCACTTCAGTCACGGGTAATTTTAACTCCTATATTAAGTAGCTGATGCTTCCACTCCATTATATTTCTTCGTATGGGGCAAATCAGTGCTCAAGCTTGGCCTGTATTGGTCTGACCTAAAAGCCAGAGTAATCCTTTGTTTAGTTTTGCGTAGGTGGCAAGCCAATATTTCAAAACAGCTTAGACAATCACACTGCCTTTTCTTAATTGAAATGGAGCTTTTGAGAACTACTATACCACATTTTTTGGGAAGCTCCAAGGAGGTAGGAAAGCTGTTAAAGGCTTTCTAGACAAGAATTTTTTTTTTTTTTTTTTTTGTGTGTGTGTGAAATCTAAGGAGAATATTAAGTGCAGCATAGAATAACTTGTAACTGCCTTGCATTGTTACTTGTGGGATGGAACTCTTATTTTGCACAGTCTTGTGCTTAATTCCCTGGATCATTTTGGGACTGAAAAGAAGCATAACAGAAACATTGGGTGTTTTCTCTCAGAAAAGAACCCCCATCTATAGTCCTATAGAAACCAGACTACATTTAAAGAGTGAAGTGGTTACATAATACCAGATACTGCTATCCTATAGCTCTTTAAAAGGCATTTTATCTAAAAGTGCTCTTTAGATTCTATGTTTTGCAAAAAGGAAAATATCAGTACTTCAAGTTTATCTCATCACAAAATTAGTGTGAAAAATAGGTGATATTTCAGTGACTGTGAAGGGAAAGAACTAATATATGTAATGTTTCTCAAATCTGATCTCAACCTTCAGGTTTAGGGCAATATATCATTTGGTCACCTAAACATTTGAGAATGATACAGTTTATAAGATGTTTAGACAGCAAGCAGATTATTCTTCATTTAATACTGTTTCAAATACCACTGTGGTGAGGAATGCTGTTAGTTTGAGATGTGGCTTGGCTTTTACAATAAGTTAGCTCAGAGGAAATGCCACCCCTAAATGGTTTGTGGACCTCAATTTCTATTAGCTATGCAATTTAAAGATTTGTGTATTTGGTGGAACATAATATTAAAACCATAGTATAATACAACATAAGAGTTGGATTAATTTAATTAAACAAACATAAACATCAGAAATGTTGATATATCCGTCTTTGAGTTAACTTTTTCATCATCAGAAACAAGCAGGCTCTTTGCACATATTGTAAAATAGTCAAGTGATATAGACCAAGATAATTACTTTCTAAAATGACTGATTGTCTTTGTTTGGAAGAAAGGGAGACCAAAGTGTACAGTGTGGAGTATTTGTACTGATGGTGCCATGATAAATCCTTTCTAAAGATCCTTAAAAACCTAGTGCTGAAACACAAACAAGAAGCTACCTATGGATTATGTCTTTTTTAGAAGTATTTCTGGGCTACATCATCTACACAACTTCAAAAATAGATTGTAAACTAACTGCTCTCTTTGGATAAATTAGAAGTAAACTTCATTGCTTGCTACTCAATTTAAAAATTCTTTCTACATCCTCTTTTATCAATTCCAAAGTCACTTTCTGGAAAAGAAAACTTATGTGTCAAGAATCTACATGTTTCATTTAAGGAAGTGTCTACTCTCTTCACCCCTTTATATAAAGAAACAGGAAATAAACTAGTTCCTGCAATATGGTAGTGCAATAAAAAATCCTGACAGAGCAAAGAAGCAAATGAAGGATCCATTCTTTATTAAGATGACAAAAATAAAAATCTTTAACAGGAAAGAAGAAGTTTATCAGGTTAGGAGAAGTTATATATTATATCAAATAAAAGGAAATTACATAACATGAAAGAAAATGAATTTGCATTTTAAAATTACACCTACTGATTGCTACACCTGCTGATCTACTAGAATACTACTTGCTGTAAGGAGCCCCACAGTATCTCTTGCATATGAAAATACACAAGCCACCTTTTTAAAGGAAACAGAAACAACTATCAACTTTTTCATGTTTACAAAAATCTGTGGTAGGAATATTGACATAATGATTGATTAGATAATTGGCAATATCTGTCATTACCTCCTCTACTGTGCTATTCATGCTCAATATGTTAACTCATCCAAAATAAGGCTTCCTCATACAACATTTTAATAAAAACCTAAACATTTTTCAAACAGAATTAACTTAGAAAATTCATTCTCTAATAGTGTCTAATATTAGGCAAATATAGTCTGTCTCATGGAGGAAAAAAGGTCAAAAATAACATTATTTTTAAAAAAGAATAATTACATAAACATATATAAGTTAATTAAAAATTTAAGCAAGTCTAAACAGGTGCCACAGATGAAATTAGCCACATAAACTCTTTATATGGTGGAAATTAAAGAAATAGACTCTAAAGGGAGATGCCATAAAAACTCAGAATAAAGGAAGATATTTGAATAATAAAATCAGAGAAAAATAGGTACAAAAGAGGCCTCAGGAAGTCATTTCACACGTTCCCCAGCCAAGTCAGAATCAGCTATATGATATCCAGTATATATTTCTACACTTTTCTGAAAGACCTCCAGTGCTAGACATGGTCTCCACATGTAATCTAGTTAAGAAGTTCATTGTCATTACACTAGGAAGTTTTTCTTTCCACCTAGAATGAAATTTTCTTGCAGCTGTTGAAGTCAAATGCTACTTGTCCTAACCACCATGGACACAGAATACTAAGTCCTTTCCTTCTTGCAGTAACCTATTTTGTCTTTCATAACTGTTTTTATGTTTCCATTCAGTATTCTCTATTTCCCACCCCTGCCTCTCATCCCTTCCCTGCTTTCCTTAGACTTTTAATAATCTGCTGATTTCTTTCTACTTAGTTTTCTATCAGCAGCATCTCTCCTAAAGTGAAACATTCAACTAGAAAGACCTCCTCCAGAAAGTAGCTTCTAAATAAAGAGAAAGCTGAGGTAAAATCAGTTCTGGAAAGCAACATATACAATTACAGTAAGGCAGGACACAGAAGTATGAAAAAATGACTTACCAAGAGTATAAAATTTAATAATATAATATTTCCAAACACTTCAGAAGCAAGAAGCTGATGAGAGTTAATAATGATCAAGGTATGAAAGAAGCATGAAAGGAGAGCATTGAAATCAGACTAACTTAATGATTGTATTTATTTCCACAAAAAAGCAAGCCAGAGAAATAAACGCAAGGACCTTTTTTTTTTTTTTTTTCCCCTTAATGGGAAATAAGTTGGAAAATTGCTCTGAAATTGTTTCATTAAACAAGTAAATAGAAAAGTGATATTCAAAAGTATTCTAAAGAAGCTTATCTGTGAAACTTTTGGACTATTAAGCTTATTGTTAACATTTATCTCAATACCATAAAAATATAAAAAGCAAATCTCATATAGTCTTCAAAAGACCTCCAGAAGTATCTTGGGAACTGGTAAACCAAAGCTTTCTGTTGTTGACTCAAGTGTAATGAAAAATTGGAATGTGATTGCTAAAGTAATTAATTTCCAGGGTTTGTTCTATCTCTCTCCTAAAGGTTATTGTCTATGTAGTTGTGCAATTGACCTAAACCATATTTAAACATTTCAGTCCACAGAAATAGAAATAATAACAATTAAAAAGAAGCTGAAGATAGCAAGTCTCCCAAAACAATTTCACACAGCATGCAAATCAACAACTTCTTCTCTGTACCATATAATAAAGAACAAAGTTAACATATGGATAGAGAAAATTGGCACTCCAGAACATTAGCCTGGCTTTTGTGGAGGTATGTTGCTTACTGGAGTACTTCTCTTAGCTTCCTAACAGATTTCTAGAAAAAAAAAAAAAAAAAAAAAAATTACCCATCCAGTAAAATTCATTTAGTCATTCACCAAAGACCCTTAAAACTGTGTAGTATGTCATTCCTCCCATGAAGTGTCACGACAGGCTATGGCAGTTACTACAGAATTATTTTGGACAGTCAAGTTTAAGGAGATGGAATTTACAAAGAGGACATACAGATTCTCCTTGAAGAAAAAGGAAAACTAAGAATTAAAGGAATTGGTTTTGTCTTGTCATATGTTTGAGAAACTATGAATTCAGCATCTTAGGAACATGTAGAGGCCACAAAATTTAATATATTAAAACACAGAGAAGACTTCGACATGGATGCCTGTCAATTAATTGAATATTCATGTGTATACAGGCTCCAAGACCATACAGACTTCTGTTTGATCACAGAACAAGAAGAATACCTTTAGACATCCACAGAATTTAAGTAAATATTAAAGGAACACATTCTTCTCTCTTTTTTTTTCTTTTTTTTTAAGGGCTACATGAAATACCATAAAGTTATACTAAGATAACAGAAATTTTAAAGAGCTTAAATCAAGTTCTACTTACCTTTTCAGCTGTGACATGAAGAAATTAAGTAAAAGAAATGTCTTTGGCATACTGTACTTCCCTCACAACATTTTTTAAATTTTCCAGACTTGTGTGAACATAAGCCATTTCCAACTGGCATGATTTTTGTATCCATATCAAATAGGTGAACAATTATTAACAGAATATAATGATTTCACAAAGCAGAAACAAAACAAAATAAAAAGGTGACACTTCTATGTTAGAATTCTGGAAAGCTGGAATGGACACATAATTTCTTTAAAATCAGACTAAAATTGTTTGAATATTTAAGTTCTTGAAATATCATTAGTTGTAACACAATAAAAAGAGACATTATTTTAGAATCTATGTAAAGTACTTTTAGTTTGGGTGTGTTGTTTTTTATTTTTATTTTTAATGAGTTTTAAACTCCCAAATCATCAATGTCCCCCTCAAGGATTTTTTTTTTTTGCTTCTTTCTTCCGTATCTTTACATGAAAAGAGACATAAGCATGAACTTTTACATGTTCCATTTTGTTGCCTGGTTAAATCATTCTGTGAATCCTTTCTAAAGTCTCTTTCTTCATAGAGATTCAAAGATTAAGGTAAATATATAATATCTGTAAAAGAAGAAAGAAACTGATCTAGTTATTCAGATACTCTGCAAGAGTTCATCTGTATTAACTTGAGGGACCATGTGGGATTTTTGAAAGCCTTGAATATAGCCTTCACTGTTATTTAACTGCAGTGTGAAGTTTAATACTTTTTTTCTTCTGCCATCAGAAAATGTTTGACTTGAGAAAATAATATATATTGGGATTAACAAATTCCTTTTATTTCACTATTGCACAGGGGTTGTCTATAGGTGGAAAACTGGGATGATGCTCTTATTCTGGGTTTAAAGCAGGTTTGGTTCAATTTAGTATCAAGAAACATCTATGCTAGAAACACTTTACCATTATAGAAATAGCAATACAGAAAAGAGCACAGTGCTCCTAATAGAGCCATTATCAAACTGAACTTTTGTATCAGTGTAATAAATACAATATCTTGAAGCAAATCAAGATAAAGAACATTTTTGCTGGTACAACAGAATCTGTGGTAGGGATTTATGCCAGCCCAGATGTGTGAGTTTAAGTTGACTTTCCATACCTTGGATATTTGAACGGTAACAAAGTCTTTAAGGTAGACATAGTCTAAGTCAATTGGGAACAAGCTTGGAGGAAATGGCTTAAATTAAATTTCAGTAAACCAGTATGAAATAGAAAGAAGTGCGTTTAATGAAATCGTATTTAATTAAAAAGCAGTTTAAATTTGATGTAAATTCCATGTAAATTTCTTGATTGTATATACAACCATTGTGCATTCTGAATCTCAGTTGTCTCCTTAGTGATTCTCACAGTTCTACCTTGAAATGTATTGTATTCAAGCTCAGATATCAGCTTTCCTTCAAGTATAGCCTTCACATATAAGCAAATGTGTGTCAAGCAATTTAGGAATATGCCTGAAAGAAATATGATTTTCCCTCCTGAATCAATCAATCCTCTCTTCTTCCTATTGTACCTATACAATTCTTATAAATGATACCTTCACAATTCTGCTGGGAGGTTAAGTAAGTGAAATGTTAATGCAGTTCTCATATGAGAGAAAATACGTGTAGATTCCCAGTGCTCTGTAATCATAACGCTTCAAGATCATATTCATATCTTTGAGATGCTGGCTGCCTAAGACCATTACAATGTATATTTCTTTTAAGAGATTTTAAAAAAAAGTAAAAATACAAATCTGACAGAAACAGGTAGAATCAGTGCCATTGTGTGAGAAGCAATGTAATTAATTCACTGCAATTGGAACCTTGTGAAGGATTTACAAACAAAGGGGTGGGATTGCAATTAACATGTTCCCTTGTCCCTGAGCAAGCCTCCCCTTTGATCTTTCCAGATGACAGGAGATGTGTCTTAGGAATTAGAATGTAATACAGGCATCAGCATGATTGATGGAGGGGTATCAGGGCTGAGCGAGAGGAAACTCTTAAGGCAAGCAAGCATGTGCCACTGTATTTATTGCACTGCTCCTCCTCCTAGTTTCTTCCTTCAGGAACCTTTTCACCTAAGTTCAGCTTGTCATTAGCAATGGCACCACAGATGGGTGTTTTTCTTTTTTAGCTATGATCTGTGGAAGCTGTGCTCTGTGTCAGGTGCTCCTTTCTTTTGACCTACTTTGTATTGCAGCTCTGCCTTTGATAAGAACACAGTGCTCTTTTTACAGGTTGATAGTCATGAATGTAGATACAGCCTGGGAGAAAAAGAATAGAACGAGCGTGAAAGTATTTAGTATTTAGGTTCCTACCTCTAACCTGAAACAAGGTAGAGTAGAAATATATCTTAGGTATATAAGTACAATATCTCAGATATTGGGAGGAATATATCTGGATTTTGCACAGGCAAATTTGCTGTTTCTTTTCTCTTTTTTTTTTTAAATGGGAATTGGTATTGGTATTTTTTAAAAATTACATACTCTAGTCAAATAAAAATTTCTTTAGCAGTCACTTTTCTCAGTCCTCAAGCATGGCTCAAGTCCTTTTAAAGAATTGCAGGTGCTCACATTAACTCAGGATCACTGTTTAGTGTTTGAAAAGTGACTCAAAATAATTTGCTAAATAATATGAATAATTTTTAAAAATGTATTTCATGGCAATGGTTGCCTTGTTACTGTTCAGCTGACAGGCATTTGTCTTCCGAAGTATAGTTATATTAATATTCTACCACAATGACCTCATGTCTTAAAGAAACAAACTTGTACTGAAAGTTGCATGCATGATTCTTCTGTTATATATATATTCAGTGAATTCATGAAGCTGTCATATGAGGAAAAAGATGGTCCAATTGAATAGATTATGGTATAGGAGAATTCTGGAAGGAAGATGAGATATTTGCCATGCTGCTTTTCATACCAGAGTATGTGGTGATCTTGTTTTAGAGTTTTAGAACATAAAAATGTTGCCATTTATAACTGTGTAGGCTAGTTTAGTCATTCCTATGACAGGTGAGTCAACAGAAAACATAAGCATGTGACTAATTTTCATTAAACACATAACTCAGTCCTTATTAAACAAATAATAGTATGTTTCATAATATATTATACTTTATAGAATGTTATAAAAACATGCTCTTTTCTTAACGAATTAAAGTGATTTGTCATTTGGGTTGTGAGAGAAGAGTGAAATTATTTTTGTTATTTTGAGAGAAGGAAAAATAAACCCTGTTTTACATAAAGGTGTCCAAGAAATTTATGTAACACTTCTAAAACTCCTACAAATTTAAAATAAAATTTCTTAAGTAACTGTGGCTGAACAGGAAATGTAGCGAGAAGCAGGAATCTATCAAACCAGTTAGAGCTTTTAGGAGTGGCATGTGTCTATACTGCAAAGGGAAAATTCCCCTGTAACCAAAGTGACTTTGTAGCATTAGTTCTTTCCAGGATTTAGCCTTTGCTAACTAGTTTTTTATTAAACTTTACCAAACTTCAAGGAGGTGTCTCTCAGGTGGCATATTACAACAGCATACAGCAGCCTTTTGTAGACTAAATATAATTAGAGTTAGCTGATTGCTAAGAGAATTAGGAAGGAAGGAAGGAAGGGAGGAAGGGAGGAAGGGAGGAAGGGAGGAAGGGAGGAAGGGAGGGAGGCCCACCTTGTATCTTAAAAGCTGTGTTCAAAGCTGCCTCTGTGAATATACATAAAAGTTTTAATAAGTACTCTCTAAGGATAGCAGATATATACAATAACTAGTTATGAAGCCATCATGGAAGGAATACTGCAGTAAGCAGTCATTAGAGAACCTCTCAGCAGATACACTTTTCCTTTTCTCTCAATTTATTCTGCTAGTCTTTCTATTACAGCTGAGAAAAAAAAAAAAGTGTGAAAACTAGATCAGGATGACAGTTACCTCTGAGTGTAGCATATCTCTGAATTTATTTCATTTGATTGTTTTCATTTGAATATTTTCATTGCTTGTTTTCTGACTTCTCTGTAGCCTTTCAGACAAAGTTTTATTCAGGCTTTCTCTCTCTCTGGCTATTTAAAATGTTTAACAGGCAAAACCATTCCTCATGGAAAACTATTGTGGCTGATCCAAACATTCTACATTGTGGAATAAATTCCACAAATAATAAATAGATTCCTCTCTCTGCATGTGTGTGTTATATGTTCATGGTGTGTTTATGAATGAGACTATTCATGGAAATCAGAATGGTACAATTGACTTCATTTGATGCTACGTAAGATTTAGATATCAAAACATGGCCTTTTTAACAAAAATTAAGATAGGTTGTTGAACAGTAGTGTACAGAAGTTTGACAAAGAACAAGTTCAATCTAGATTGATATAGAGGAAAATATTTGCTCTTCTGTGGACATTTTGAAAGTTTGTGCTCCCAAATTAAGTTCTATACAAGGTTGGTTTTTTTGGTTTTTTGTTTTTTTTTTAATTTATTTTAAGATTGAATGAGGAAGGTATACAGCTGTAGACCTTTAGAAAGGAAGCAACTTGTAACACAAATTCTTAGATCTTTCAGACCCAGGCTTTACAGTACTGCTATCTCTCATCATCTGAGATTTGAGCAACCAGATTAAATTTTTAGGCCCAAGAGGGATATCTCATAGAAGGGGAATTCAGGATATGAAATAAGGTTTCTTAAATGCTGTTTGTTCTTAGAGAACAGAAGCCCATTTTCCTAAACATGGGAGAAATAATAAAAAAAAAAAAGCCCCAAACAAGAGTTTCTTTTCTTGTTGCCTCAGGCCAGTTTATCCAGTAGGTTGTTTAAAACAGGATATTTACAAGGCTACATGCCCAGTGCTTTTGCAGTCTACATGTCATTTTTCATTATTGATTTCTCAAGTTTTTCATTTTCAATGGCAAAAGCTGATGCTCTTCTCCCTTTCTCTCTTACTGCCCCATGTCCCACTCCCTTTTCCCTCTATCTCTCCCTCTTCTTATTCTCCCTCACCTCCCCTCACTCTTTTTTTTTTTTTTTTTTTTCTTTTAAGTATTTTGTGTTGTGGCTATAGAGAGGGGATGGCATTTGTTTTCCCCAGCTGTCCAGACCTGGCAAACTATAGTTGTGTGGTGTGGTTCAATTCACACCTCTATGCTTAGACCCAGGGTACAGGAGGATGGTGTAGACCTGAATCTTCTGACATGAAGGCAAGCTGATAGGAGGGACAAGACTGAAATCTAGATGCAGTGGAGCATGTCTTTACTGACTGTAGACACAGTCATGATTTCTAGCCTAGCAGATTTCTGGATTAATAAAGATAAAAAAAATATCCATCTGCTGATGTTACAGTTTTTTCTCAAATCTCTTTTTACCAGGAACAAGTTCCACTTTGTTCTTCCTGATTTAAGTGCATTCAGACACTTTTTTTTTCATTATTTCTCTTGCAGATACAATGCTACTTACAAAAAGATAAATAAGAAATGTATATCTGGAACCTGAACAGGCCCAAGGAATGGATTACCTATGTAAACTATATAAAAGTCTTATGGTTTTGTCTTGAGTGAGCTATTCTCCAGACAATGTCCAGAATAAAGAATGATTAACATGGCTGGGTCAATACCCATCAGGCAGTTTGGATGCAGCTGCCCTAATTCAGGTGATAAATAATTTTAGCTTGATAGTGAAGCATCATACGAGGACAGGTGCTGTCAGAGACAAAAAATAAATAACATCTGAATCTTTTTACTTTGTACTTCGGAGCCAGCCATAGTGTTAACAGTTGTCCCACCAAAGCCCTAATATGTGCAAACCCTCCCTAAACAATGCAGAGAAAGAATTTTGGAGGTCATAGAATCATTGCATTAATTTTAGTAGACACTTTGTTATGCTTTGGTTTCGGTGGAGCCCACTGTTCTTTCAAGAACTGATTAGGTTTCTTACTGATTTCTTCATGAGAAGGCAGCCAACACACCTATCAGTTACACGTTCTTGAGTGCCCTCTACTGGCACCTTCTCTTTTACAAGCACATATACACATTTGCATGTATGTATAGATGTTTATATATGTACATACACAAACACATACATATATGCATGTATATATATCTGTTTATATATACATAGACATAAATGTATCTATGTCAGACTTCTAATAACCAATTTGTAATGTGCATTCACCCATTTAAGAGCTCTCACCTCATTGTTACTGTGCTTAAGATTTAAAGTCAAAGCTAAGTTAAATTAGCAGAATTAATGAAGCCATTTTTCCTATGAGACTGTATCCCAGGTTCCTAACCAATTCCATGCCCCCTCCCACACGCACAGAACTCACAGTTCTGAGCTCCCAGTCTCCCCAGTGCTTTTCTATCCTCTCCAAATTGGCTGAGCTATAATTGTTCTTTCCTCTGAGGAAAAAATAATTTCTGTTCTTTACTCTGTCTTCCAAGTTGGTAAAACTTTTAGAACACGCACATCTTTGAACCATCTCTCCTTCTCAGACCTTGCTGAAACTAATCACTAAGGACATAAAAGTTACCAGGTAGACTAGTAAAAAGTACAGAGGCTGTAATCCCATCTCTCATTTTACTTTAATTGCGTTCATTTTCATGTAGTTAATTTTAATTAATTGGTTGCCCTAGTAATCATTAAACATGGATTGACAGTTAAATAAATATATTATTTCTTCTTGATGGGGATTTAAAGATTTTTTGTTTGATCTCTGTCTTGGAGGTGAATGTTCAGGCACTGAGAAATATACTGCTGCCACTGACATTTATATAGAGAAGAACAGGTGAAAATTAAGACAGAATTCTGCTTAGAGTATTTCAGATGACTCATTTGTTACTTTTCCATTGCAAGTGGCGTTCTCAGAGGATAAGCACGCAGTGTGATGTTCTGGCCTGCAACAAATTTCTTTGCAAAGCAATGTTAAAGAGACAGTAATTTTCTGAAGTCTATATTCAGGATTAGACTTTATAATTTATTTTTGTCCTACAGAAAATTCATTGATAATGAAAAATACATATGAAGAAAAAAAAAAAGTACTCTACAGATCAGGTAAGATGGCAGAAGCTATACATCTGTGCTCTGTCCAGGCGATGAAGTGTGGCAAAAGACATTTGCCAGAAGCAACTGTTAATTATAAACTATCAAGCTAAGTAACAATCATTTGTGCCTCTTTAGTGTTGTCTTGTCCTACTCCATGTATTTCATCCTTTCGACAATAAAGGCATGAGAAAAAAAAAATAAATACAGTTTTTATTTCATCTTTAAGAAGTAAATTTCAGTGCTGGGCCCAAGACACAGAGAGTTACTAAGTATCTGTAGAAATAACTTTCAGAAAGAGAAAATACTTCTTGCAGTTTATAACCACATGCTAAACTGAAAAGCAAAACCTTTGTATGGAATCACAAATCAATTGCAATGTATCAAGACCCTGACTCAAAATCCTTTCTTCTCTTATGTTTTTCAATAAAAATTGCTTGCAACATAAAAAGAATAACTTTTGTCTGGAATTTTTAGAAGAATAAAGAAGCAACCATTTACAAATAAATTATGATCCTTTTGAATAATAAGCTTAACTGTATGAATACAAGTATTTTGAGCGAAGTCCTGTGTAAAAAATAAACACTAATAAAGGTTAGAGTTCACATCTAATTTTAAGCTAATACAGAACAAGGAAATGTAACAAACAATGGAGAGAAGAAGGATAAATTAAAAAGACTT
>JANHGN010014947.1:0-14995 GCA_024605025.1 Megaceryle maxima | reverse complement strand
TCAATTTGCACTTTGATGTTTATTCTCTACCTTTAATTACCTTTGATGGACTGGTAAGAGTTTTTCCACAGAACACTGCATAGACTTAAGTTAATATATCATAAATAAGAAATTTGATTGAAGCACCATTTTAAAGCATCATTTTAAACTGGAAGGACACATCACATTGACATACACTCAATAATAACATTTCACAGCTTTTAACTAAACTGGTAAGCGTCTCTTTTTTTTTTTTTTTCCCCTCTCAGAAACAGCTGCCCATTCCTGTACTGTTTCTGTCAATACTCTGATGTCTTTATTTAGGGAATTATAAAGAATTGCTTGGAGCCTTCTGCAGTTTAAAAAATCTAGCCATTGAAGGGGAGGAAGATAAAACTTATTCAGAAGATGGATGACAGCTTTTCATCTGGGGATCATGCAGAAGAATGCTGCCTTCCATAAAAATAGATCCTGCAATGTTGTTTGCTCCTCACATTTCACAAGGGCCAATCATTCTTAAAAAGAAAAAATAACCTTAAAACTGTGAAGTCAGCTGAATCCTACAATCGTCATTCAACCAAACTGGTATTTTTTTCAATTATTACTATTTTACCCGGTAAGGCATGCAGAGCTCGCTCCTAAAAGAAACAGATTGTTCTCGCAGCTGCCCCTCCTGTCCTTCAAGAAACAATACCATCCTAAGTGAAATCAGCTCACGCAAATTTTGTTTCACAAAGAGATCATTTGAATTGTATTTGTCAACAATATCTTTTTTTTTTTTTTTTAGAATGTTGCTAAAGAGGGAAAAAGACAACACAAAAAAGGAACATTGTGATCATTATTAAATAAACTGTCATCTTATTTAACTGAATGGAGTGTTTTAAATGTCACTATAATGAGCTACTTGGGCTTTATTTTTAAAATTATAATCTGTTAATTAATGATTAATGTGTGCCTTTATGATATAGCCCACTGCAGGAGGTACTGGAGAGGCATTTTGCCTCAGCAGGAGTGCTAGGCAGTAGTTAACACAGCATAAGCAATTGGGACAGATCCTCAGCTGCTTAGGATTTAACTTTTTATTTTCTGGAGTACAAAAGAAACTATACTTTCATATGGAAATAGGTTACAGAAGTGTCTCTCAGCATGTGGGGAAAGGAACATGTGAGGGTACTGGTCAATTGTATCCCCTGGGAATGGAAAAGAAGTGGTAACACTGGCATTCCGTTAGCAATATAGACAAGCCAGGATGAACCATTTAGCTGACTTGCTTCTAACAGTTATACCAAGTACTGAAGGATCAGTGATCACATTAATTGTCAGAATAAGTGCTTCAAAAATAAATAAAGAACAAAACAAGCAACATATGTACTTACAGGTTGGTAGTAGAGTAGTTATTAAGAGATTATCACTCATTTACTTCCAGGTGTTACAGAGAACTGAGGTCTGTCTAGTTGAAATAGTTCAGCCAGTGAAACTTTGTTTCAACTGAATTACTTAGTTATGCAGAAATGTGAAGTAAATATGATCACATTCAGTGAGTTAATATCCAATTATTCTGTTAGTTATCAGGTTGATTGCTTTGTGCCATATGAACCAATGCCCCCATATTTAATAATTCAATAATTGAAAAGGTTCATGTATTTTTTTTAGGTATCAGCCCCTAAGTTACCTGACTCAGTGCCAATTATATCACTTAGGTCTTCGATGAAAAGTTGATTAGGAAGGTCAAATTATCCTATGTGACTGCCTGCCACACACTTATGTAGTTGCCACTGGTCCCACATATAGTGCCAAAAGCCTTCCGATCCTCTACAGATAGAAACTGCAAACTTTAATTTAAAATAGTGTACATCCCACCTCCCAATATTTATTCAGGATGTTTGTGTAGTTTTCATAATTCTACTCCCGAGAAAGATTTTTTATTATTATTATCTTTATTTTTTTTGTTAGTGATTAAAACCAATGGCTACAGGTTCCTCATATAATGCCTAATCTTTGAGGTGACACATTACTGCATTTTGTTTCATCTCACCTGGCTTAAATCAGGACGAAACCTTAAACTTGTTGGTGTTACTTGGTTGTGAGGGATAGAGGATAGCAAATGGCAGTATGGCTGCTTTGTAAACAAAAATCTAGTAAATATTACAACTAAAATCAAATTAGCTCTAATTACAAATTCATGTAACTGTATGTAGAGGTATGGTTTCACACTACAGATAAATGCCTTCAATTTCCTTTTATACTGTGGTTTTTATGTTTATAATCTGAGTTTTCTTTTTTATTTTTTTTCCTTTTTACACCACTTCTTGGAAAATTATCAAATTCAGCTTAGTAGTAAGTGTACCTACTTCTCAAAATCACAATGTGGAGTTTCAGCTGTAGCTTGTAGAAAAACTTCTCTGTGTTATGTTCAGTTTTCCATCTAGCTGAATGCTTCCCACATCCTGCCTACCTGTACACAGAGCAATGTACAGTCATGAGCCCAGAATGTATCATTTACACTTTTACATCTCTTGCCTTATATTCAGGCTTCTTTCTTCACTGAATCTTAACTACCTAAAATGTTAAGTCACTGGCTAAAGTCCTCACCATATTCTCTGCTGTGGTTTGTTTTTTGTTTTTTTTTTTTTTCTGTTTGTTTGCTTTGTCTAAAATGTATTTTTGAAACACAGTTGTAAAAAAATTGTAATAGCATAAAGAAATACAAGACATGCTGAAGATGTTCAGTACAGCGAAACAGAGACCTTGTTAAAAGGGAGATATTTAACTGTTCTCAAAGGAAAAGCAAATCAGAAAGAGTATCAGAAAAAGGCTATTTTGAGGCTATTTGGAAGCATCAAGTCTTTAATTTAAGTACAGCCATCAGCTATGCTAGCTGACACAGAACAGCTTGTGTTCATGCTACCATAACCCCTGCCTAATTAATGAGAACTTACTGTGGCCCATGCTAGTCACTGACCCATCTCCAGGAGGCATATGGGAGAGTGCTGGTTGGCTTCAGCCAATACTAATATTGTGCAGCCATAGGTGAATTAATGTTTCTGAGAGTGTAACTATATAGTGTTTGCAAACAGAGGTTCTTCTGTGGAGATGTGTTTTTTCTCTGATTTTCAAACCTGTGCTGCAGCTTCTAGTATAGCTATGTACAACGCCCTAACAAACTCCTTTCTCACCTGTGCAGTTTTGAGGTTGGGGTTGGAACACCTCAGGTGCTCTCTGGTTGAACTCTGATGTACCTTCAAAAGACTGTGTAGACACCATCTTTGGTTTCTCCACTACTAGATGGAATATAAACATGGTGCAAAACTAGATTCATGGGATATCTCATATATTTTCTATTCCCTCCCATGAAATTTGTGGGTAAAAATAAATACTGTATTAGAAATATCAATTAAAATTCTTTATTCTATTAAAAATTATTATACCTTCCCTCCCCTTCAAAAAAACAAATTGTTTTTTTTTCTTTTCCTTAACAGGAAGTATTATGCTACAGTGAATTTTATATTATTATTTCCAGCATTTTGTTTATCACAATGCAGTCTTCAGATAAATAAAATAACAATTTTCCTCCATTCACTCTAAAGGTTAAATTCAGGGATAATACTGATCTGGGGATTTAGAAATTGTTCTAAATTCATATGGTAATGAACATCTGTGATGTTTGGGTGACTCACTTTCCCAAAAGGATACAATCCCCAGGTTTCATTATTGTCTTTGAAAACTTTCAGGGAGTCCCACACTGAACGCTGGTGACAGACAACAACAGGATGTTTTTAAGCAGTTTTCATGTATGATGTAGCGCAATGCTAGACTGTGTGTCAGTGTGATGCTATGGCCAGTATCTAAGACATGGAAAACTTCTCAATATTTTAATGACATCCTCAAACATTAATGAAAACATGACTTAATGAATAGCCTTGAGTGCTATTGTAATTTTTTTCTTATTTGTTTGTTTTTCTTCATTTGCTGAAGTGGCACAAATCAAAGCACTTGCCAGGAAGCACTTTGGAATGGCTTAATTCCTGTCTTTTGCCTCTCCTCCCACTCCTCCCTTGACAGACAACACTTTTTTCAAGTGTGCTCTGAGAAATTTGGAGCATAATTTCCTAATCAACTGTGTTAAAGACATGCAGCCATTTATACTGAAGGTTTTTCTTTTACAAAACAGGAATACCTCCTGCTCAAGTTATGATGTCACTGGGCTTGCACCAACACTTTTTAATATGCTCAATAAATTTAAAATTAGGAAAACACCAAAAATCAGTTTTGAAAGGGACACCACACAATACTTTCTATTCAGAGAGTTGTGTAAAATCCAATAAAGGGCAGGATAATGCAAAAATTCCAAATCCAAATGTGTGGTGCTCCTCAGAGTGGAAAAGGAAGGGCTAGAAAAAGTATGTGGAAAGTAGTTTGCAGGTGAAAGCAGCTAACTGTTGTAGTCTGAAGCATTACATCTCTTCCAAAAATGTCTATATTCCTGGAACACTGTGAAAAGAGCATTAAGCCTAATGATAAATTATCTAATGAGTCTCATGAAGTTACATTCTGTTTATAACAGGAAAAACATTTGGAGATGCTGCATTATTTTACATATAAATTTTTAATTTATGCCCTGCCCTTCATGGAAATCTTTTAGTTCTTTTGACACTTTAGTTTCTGAAGTGATAATCTTAACCAAAAAAATCTGGATTTACAGATTGCTATCAATAGTACATGGGATTTTTATAATTAATGACAATTTTATTGCAGAGATCTTTACCTTCAGGCTTCAGGGTTTAACCTTCTTCTGGTATCAAAGATAAGGAAAGGACCTAACTATAAATGCAGTTTTTTATTTACTCCCTTGCTATAAGGTTCTTAGGCTTTTTTTTTTTTCTGAAACTCTTTGAACTAGACACAATATAAGACAATCTAACAAATCTCTCAGATATCATGCTTAGTCCATCATAGCAATTTCCACTTTCTAAGAATGTTTATGCATCTGTTTTAACTTTCAGGACATTTGTCCAAGCCATAAATCTCCTTTCCAATCACTTATCTCTCTTAAAAACTCGGTAGTTTAAAAATTGTTCTAAACTTTGTTAGAGGGATTATTCTTTTAATTGTGATTATACAATGAGTTTTTCATGATCTGTATTCATTGTACAATCATAGAAAAATTTTAATCCTAAATAAGATGTTGAATAATAATTAAAACTACTGAAGACTTGATTAAGAGTGTTCAGGGATTAGAAATTAGAATTAAAAATGGCTATCGGGCTCAGGGGTAAATTCAAGGACTTCAAACACCTTTTCAAGTAAAAGAAACCAAAACAACCCCACACATCCCGAATTATACAAAATGAAACATGCTTTTCAAAGCGATTAAGAAATTTATTGGACTAAGGATTTCCTCCAGGAAGCAGTCAAAAAAAATCTTTATAAAAACAATAGAACGTACTTTCTGAGATCCTTAGAGAGTCCAGTATGTATCATGTGAGATACAATTTCTGATTAGAGGGAGTGTTAAATGCCTGAACTGTTAAAGAAAATGTTTGGGCTTTTTTTGGTTGGGTTTTGTTTTCTTTGTGGGGTTTTTGGGTTTTGTTTGGTTGGTTGGTTTGGTTGTTGTTTGTTTTGCTTTTTTTTTTATATATATATATCTAATAAAGAAGTGGAGTGAAAGAAAACTTTGAGGAGAAAGAGCAAATTAGGAAATGTTGGATGAATTTTATTAATTCAATTTGAATTTTATGTGACCTGTTTATAAAGTGGGCAGGTACCAAATCTTTTCTTTTTTTCCCCCATAAAAGGTTTCATTACAAAATGTGCTTTAAAAAATACTCTCATCTAAATCAAGAGAGGATATTTTGCATAATATTACACATCCACTTGAAATGAGTGAAAGTGAAGTATTTTGTTCTGATAATCACAGAGACAAAATTCAGCCTCTTAAATAAGGTAAGAACTTCTTATTTTGCCTAAGCAACATGATATACATTTTTATATGTAAAAAATTGTACATAAGCGTACATGCATGTACATGTATGTATATATACTTTACTTTTTACTGCAACTCTTTGTAGTTCTTCATCACAGTACTGAGCTTTAGGATGATTTAATTATTATTCATTTCCCGTAAATGAATAGAAGATGCTACTGAAAGTGCAGAACAAATCACAGATGTGTGAAACGTGAGAAACATTTTCCAAAAATATCAATACCATCTATGTTTTAAAATAAAGTTTTATAGGAAGATCCGGGTCTGGTACCAATTGATATAACTCTACTCACTTCAGTGATGTTAAGATAAATTCTACAAGACAAAGCTCATTAAAATACCTAAATTCTCGCCTTCAAATCATACATGTGGTCATGATGTAAGAGCCCGGCTATAGTGTGCCTCAAACCTTTTGAGGTGATAAGGTCTGGAAAGACCTGTCTGGAAGGAAGAGGTGTTGATTGATCCCAATGTCTCTGTGCCCCCACTTTGGCTCCTTGCAGAAATGCCTTAACAAAAGGAAGAGAAAAGTTCTGCATAGGTGGGACTCTGTCTTTTCTTTAGTTAAGTGCTCCTGCTGACTGCGCCCTGGGGGAGGTGGATGGCAGGCGTCACATCGAGTTTATGGAGCTCGTGCAAATCAACACCACTCCCTGTGGAAACTCGGAATGCCACCCAGATATCTCAAGGGTATAAAGGGACAGAAAAATATTGATCGTGGTGCACCCACCACCGAAGAACTGAAGACTTGGACTGATCCAGTGAGACGTCGCTGGATCCACGGGTGGTGATAATCTTTTCTCTTTATCTTTCTCTCTCTTACTCACTCTCTCACTCCCTCTATCTTCTCCTCTTTTCTAATAACTCTTTCTTCCTCTTCCTCAAAATTTAGTCGCGCCGTAAAATAATCGCCTACAAAAATTAACACTTTTATCCGTACTGTTCCATTAGGGAGAACTAATAAATTGTTCTGTTATTGTACCTCGGAGTCTGTCGTGACTCTGCTGCCCCGGCCGCCCTGCCGTGCAGGGACAGCCCCTTTCGGGGGATCACAAAGATTCACCTCCCTCGTTGTCCACTGAGGGGGACGAGGCACATGATCACTTCCTAACAGACAGAGAAGTGATTCCACCAAACAAAAACTAGTATCCCTGTGACATCTCTGAGGTAGTCAGGTACCTGGAGACATCTAGCTGGAAAATGTGGCAGACAGGATCTATATCTGATTTCCTGTGTATAACTTTACCTGGGAGTCACAATAAATGGGACTTCACTACTTCGAAATTGAACTCTGCTACTTTCACATTTTCTACATTCTTGTACAATTCCTTCTGTATTTCCTCATCAGTGTATATAAAAATCCTCCTGAATATGCAGCTGAAACTTTATATCGGTAAATGATGAAAATAACTCAAAATCAATTAATTTGCCTCTAGTAATGCGTCAATTTTACATATGAATAGAAACAATAAATTTTTCTGAGCACTGCAATTTCCCTAATACTTCCCCCCCCCGCCCCAAGACGGGAATAAAAATTGAAAAGGTTAACATTTTTGATTAGAAAACAATCAATTTTGATTTGATCAAATAGTATTGCTAGGGTAGAAATAATATGAATGTGATTTGGACATATTGTATTTCCTGAGCTACAAATAGAAATATAATTTATTTTCAGAGAATTAGTTCTAAATGAAAACTTGAAGTAGTCAATAAAAAAAATACAGAAATTGAATCTTTTTACACTATTAATAAGTTCTGATTTTATTTTTTTTTCCAAGTGTCATTAAAAGACAGGTCTTCCAATTTCATAGAGGGCTTGTTTCATTCTTCTAAAAAACCTTCACAAAACCAGCATGGTTATAAGAAACATATTTCACAAAAGTCTTTTTAAAATACAAACCAACTTTGTCTAAACTGTCTAACTGGTCATGATTTGATTTAACTGTATGAAGTATGGCATGAGCTTTTAAACTCATGCAAGCTTAACCTCTGCCTTGAGCACCGTGAACACAATTTACACAGACATGTGGCTAGCACTGACTGGTAATTGCCTTTGTATATTATTCTGAGAAGGATTTAGCCTGTCAGTCAAGAAAAAAAAAAAAAAAATTTCAGTGATCTCACAAACTGACATTGTAGATTCTTGATGAAGGAAGGAGATGTAGTAAATATGGTCATTGCCCAGGTGTCAAACTGATAGGAAAGCACAAAGAAAATTCCTCTTTGTTTTTTCAGTCAACTGTAAAAGGAAGACAGTGCCCTACAGAGCAGAATGTTGCCACACCAGAGCATACAGATTACTAAACACTGCTAATTATGCCACACATGTGCTAAGTGTGTGGAAATGATAGAATGTCACTGTGAGTGACAGCAGATGCTAAAACTCCCTGTGGAAAGACACTGTCCTAAATGATGTCCCACAGACAGATGCAGAAGAAATACATACCCTGTAGTTTAAAATTAAAATTCAGACTTCAGAATTCTGTGTATCAGCTGAGAAGATTAAGTTGCTTGAGACTGAAAAAAGGGTGTATCAGGCATCATGACAGCACCCTTAGGCAACATTCCAGGCCTGTATCGTCTCTAAAACATGTAACTTTTATGAATGATTATTTGTCATTATTTCATCTAGTGCTACATGTGTTTTTCAATACTAGCCTTGTAATTATTTGTACCTCTTCAATTTATCAGCTCTGAAAATTTTATCTATCCCTCAACATGTTGAGAAGTAGGTGCTTATCATGATGGATTTCAAACAATTGATAGTTTTATAAAGCAATTATCACAAAATTATTATTTTTGTGAATGTATTACCATCTCCTGCCTGATGATTTCATTCTGGCTGCATACATATGCCCTTCTGCATCTCCTGTGGAATCAGCTATTATGCATGTGCAGTGACAGATACATGCAGATGGAAGATTACAAGTGTTTGGTAATTTACTTCTATGTATACCTTGCTAATGTGCACATTTTTGAATTTGAAAATTCTCTGAACGAATGAGGGTCATGCATGTTTTCTGTGAATTTATTACTGGTTTGTTTGTTTGTTTGCTTGTTTTATTGGTTTGGTTTTTTGGTTTTTTTTGTTTGTTTGGTTTTTTTTGGTTTGTTTTTTTTTTTTATAACATAAACTATAAAAATATCTTTTGAACATGTCCAGTGAAAGTTGCATACATGATCTCAAGATATATATATAAAAAAAAAAAAAAAAGGAGACTTTATCTAGAGGCAAAGTTAATAAAAAAGGAGAAAAAACACTCCTGTCTGTATTCCTTCTCACCAGATCAGAATAACAAAACCTAAAGTGGGTTTAGGTATTTTGCAGAAACATGCAATTAGATTTATTTATTTATTTGTTTACTGAATCTTTGTTCCATTAAAAAAAGAAAAAAAAAAAAGAAACAAACCAAAGAAAAAGACTCCAACAGAAGTTTTGTTTCTATAAGATTTTAGGGAACTGAATTAAAAACCATCCTATTAAAATACTTAAGACAGTTTCTGGAGTCTTCCGTCAATGCAATTTACTTGCTTGCTAGAACATACTTAATTTTATATAATCTATTGCTTTGCTTATGGATGGAGAAATTTAAATGCAGCACTATATTTTATTTTTCAAAATTAACATGACAATTGCAAAAGGATAAACTGCTCCATATGCAGAAATATATCATACACATAGGGGCACCTTTCTTTAAGTTCAAAGGGAGATTGATGGAGTTGTTAGGATATAAATTACACTTCTAGCACTAACGTGAAAGAATTGCTGTAAAAGATATACTATATATATAATGTTGATGCCAGGTAATACTTAGGTGTAATTAGTTTAGAATGTTTATTTTCTTCTGTAAAGCCCCCCAGTAGGATGCAAACAGTTTTTTCTCCCATGTGTCTCCTTCATTCCCTACCCAAAAGGTCCACTGTTTCTCAATTACATCGCAACTGTTACACGATGTAGAAATCCACATCCATCTGGATCCAGAATGCTGTGGGAAAAAGTTATTTCCCTACACTGCACTTTCCAACCTACTTTTACTTTACAGTGTATTAATTTTTAGATATGTGGATGTTTTTGTTATCTGTTTTGAGCAAGTGTAATGGGTTTTGATTTTCCACAGAGATAAAGCATATTCAATTTTCATTAAGGATTTTTAAAACATTTTGAAAAAAAATCCAACACCCAGGATTTATTAATATTTCATATTTTATTTGTGTTGATGAGTTGGCATTTTTTCTTGTATTCTAAATAGAATTAACAGTTTAACCTGGGTAATCTATGACCCAATGTGTATGAAATAATATAGATTGAAGCTTGATGGCAGACTCAAACCATAATGAAGTAAGCAACCTGAAAGTTTCAGTGAAATGCAAACCATATCTAGACTATTTAGACTGAAATTTTTCATATCTGGTGTTCAGTGTACAGGAAGAATCTGAGACTGAAAATAGAGAGATATCTCATCTTTTTGGAAAGTTTGAAGTAGCAAGAAGTGGCAAACCTCATTGTTGGCTAAGCAGTACCATTGATGTTTGGAGAAAGATGAGGGATAGAAGTAGGAGCTATCAATTTTAAGGAAGAGAGTCTAATAGACCTTCAGATGATTCAAAGGCATAATGAACAGGACTTCAGCATGAACAAACAGACATCAGACTCAGGAAAGCAGCAGGCAGAGGAAGGAGAAGGGAAGAAAAGGAGATCTTGGAGGAGGAAGGCAAAGTACACAGAGTATAGGACATCAAAGATAGAGGAAATATTCTTACGATTATTAACACTAAGTAGTGTTTTAGGGCTGTAGGCCTGTGATTAGGCCATTGGCTAAGTCCTAACCTGAGGTTAAGCAGCAGAAAAAAAATATCTTCCTAGTGTATATGGATCGTCTTGCAGTCATAGAACAAGGCTTTTTTTGTTCTGGAATCCACCCATCATATGATACTGTTGCTGTGCTATTGTGCATGTACAGTTTGCACAAGAAACAGGTTTAGGAACGAATACCTCTACAACCAGCTATACCTAACCTTTTACAGCTCTATTTACAAAACTACTGACCCAAAAATTGAGTATCTAGTTTCTTGGCTATGATGACACAGAGGAGAGGTCATGTGGTTAGACCATGTGGATGTAGGAAGAGAGCAGGTCTGAGCTCCAGGCCCTGCCTTGCTTTGAGGGTCTGCAATGGCTCCAGGGCTATGAACAGCCATGCCCTGAGCAATGTAGCAGTCACAGGGCTAGATGAAAGGGATTCTAGTCCAAGATTAGAGTTTAAGACACTCGATTATAGTCAGGAAAGGTACAGGTCTCTCCTCCTGGAATTTTGTCTGTTTTCTTTCATCTCATATTCAATGCACTTGTATTCCTAAAAGCACGGACCACACCTATGTACGAGACACTGAAGCTGAGCCTTTGGAAACCATCAGGGTGGACAGGGAGACTTCTCCTATACCTGGGTGGATTCAACTGCTGCTGAAATCATGACAGAGTGAGATGCTTCAAATGGAACCTAAGAAGGTTTTTGGTGCCCCCATCTAGGTGAACATAATTTCACCCAGAAGGAAATCCATGGATCTTTTAAATTATCCCATCTACTCTGATACATTCACTTAACCTTAATTTTGGTTTCTAATGAAAGACATGTTATTTAAAAAGGTTTCTTTTAACCCATTTTCCAGGCAATCTACCGAGTTGCAAAATTGGAACAAAAAATCTTAAAAAAATGAGATCAAGATTTCAGTTATAAGCGTCTAGATCCTGTAACTATGAGATTTTGGAGAGTTCTGAGCTAAATATTTTCCTTCTTTTTAAATAAGCCCAAAAATATTTTTTAATTTTTTTATTATTTCAATCCTAGCTTTTTTCACCAACTTCAAGTTCTGATACAGAATAAAACAAATGTGTCTCTCCTCATAGTTCCTTTCCCCTCCTTCCCCTAAACACTTTCAGTATAACAATTAAAATTTCATAATGAACCCTTATTTCTAATTTTATTATATTAACTATAGCCCATTATAAATGGTTATAAACTAAGAAAAATAATTATTTTCTAAATATCTCATGTCAGAGAAGAGACTTCATACCCTTATCATTCAGTAAAACTTATTCTACAACTAACTTCAGGTAAAATTGGTTTTGTGACTAAGCTGATAAAATAGAGATATCTAAAGACAATATTTGTTCATTAATATCATAAGATTCTTAAAGTAACAGCACAAAGGATTGGTTTAACGTTATTATCATTTTAAATTTTTATGTGCTAACTTAGTAATATTGAAAGTATATACTTTTCAAACTACATTGATGATTCAGAAAATGTAGTCCTACAGACTTCCTTGGAAGTGCTATAGGCATAACTAAGCTTTGGAACCTTATGGAGGCTACAGTCAGCAGAAGGCACTAAGATACATAATACAATTGACTGGGAAAATAACACCACAATGTATTTCCCACAGTTAGCTACAGGTGACTGGTATGAGAAAAGGCACTTGATTTCAGCATAAATATTATATTAACTCAGATGAAAATTTATTCCTGTCTACTACTAGTGAAACTTGCAATGGACTTCAACACTTCATCCTGGGACTACACTAATCAGAAGGTAACACTTAGTTGGGAATATAACTGCTTTCTGTTGTCTGTAGGCAACTAAGGTAGTATGGCTACTGTTGTGACAGTTCAGACAGTTCAGAGTTTGAAATTGTTAATCATTCATGGGAAGAGGACTTTCTTACTTTCAAGCCCTGACAAGTATCTTTTCAAGATTTACCAGAGGACATCTAATGACTTTGAAACATATTTCCTGCCAGCAGAAATCATTGAAGGCGGTAAACTGGTCATGATTTATACCAGCTATGATTTTTTTCCAAGATAAGACTTTTGTTATCACTTAAAGCTATATTGAGATTGGAACTTTAATTTTCTTTACATTTTCTGCTGCCACTCTGGAATTCAAATGAATGGATATGTTGTTGTCCTTCCCATTATTGTTATAATTATTCTTCTCATTCAATCTTAAGAAAAAAATGCTATGTGCATTGGAACCTGAAATATATTTCCCATATTCATTTGTTAGTTGGCATGTTATCATGCATGTCTCATCTGACCAATAGCACTACATAATAGCAATACATATTTATTGTTGCATTGGATCTTCTACCAGATGCAACATGCTTTTGTAATGCATATCCAGTAAACTACTGAATTAGATGAACTAGAAAATTCACGGAAATAATAGGGAAGTATTTCCTCATTCTGTTCTTCTGGACAGCCAGAATTCTATTGGAGCTTAAATTTCAAACTTATATTGCAAAATATTTTGACATCAATGTATTGAAGGTTTGGGTAATTTGGTAGGGAAGAATGGTGGTTTGAATTTTGACAGCATTGTGCGTGTCAATGCAACTGATCAATGTGTTTGAAATGAAACATTCTTTCCCTAGAATGCTTCAGATATTTGTCAGAATATATTTCCTCAAAAGAAGCCAAACTGCTAAATTCATTTTGCCTTCTAACAAGAACCATCCGCACTGCAGCAGAGAAGCTAAAGCTCCTGTGTGGAAACAACAGCAGGAGACAGTCAATACAATTTTATACTCTGGTTATTACTGACCATCACTGTGAGCAGTGGTGATTCTCAGTTTGCCTTAATACTAAAGAACTATTATTTCATGAAGCCACAAAAATGAAAATTAAAAATCTAAACCTTTTTCTGGGGAAAATGTTATATAATTTTATATCTTCTTCCCAAATGAAAGTGGAGTAAAAATTAGAGATGTTGTACAGAGTACCTAAGAGAGTGCAGGGGTTTATTGAAATATCCTGGTAACTTCAGTTAAAATGTTAGCCATGCCACATGGTAAGTTTTATCTTCACAAATGAAATGGAACTTGCAGGTTCTAGTAGAGAATATGCATTTCCAATATTTTCATAATTTTATGGTATATATTTAGGGACAGAAATACAGCTTTATTTCATCATGCTTCATGTCATTCAGTACTTCACTGACAGTAAATGTCAAGTCATTATCACACTGCTTTGTTTTACCAGGGATTGATAATTATTTTGTGATTTCAGTTGAGAGAAGCTTGCATAGCTCACCTGTCTTGCTGGAAGGAGAATTATCTCTTGGTTCATTTGACAGACTTATGCAGTTGTTTTTTCATAACTCCACAGAGGTACCTATGTTTTACAGAAAACCAAAGTACAGAGATACTGAGATAGAAGACATTGGGCGAAGAAAGTCCTTGTGGTTCACAAGTGAACAAAGGAACTTACTATCAGTGTTCTAGGTGTACTACATTCACCAAGGTACTGCAGTGCCATTACCTTCCTGTGATAGCCTGGTCCATTGTCTTGGCTGATGAATGGTGAAACTCAGGCTGTACTCCTATAGGATATGATATGGCTCGTAAAGACACGGATTGAGCCAATTTTACCTGCTGGTGACTAAGTCCTAACTTAAACTTGACAGTTCATGTTATCTTCTCTTCAGTTCAGTCTTTTCAAATGTGTTTTTTTTGTAGAAATAAGGCAATTATCTCCAACAGTGAAGGTGCTATCTCTCCATGCACGCACACTCCTCATCTCTTGTGAGCTATCAGCAATTTAGGTCTCAATCTCTGTGCACCATGGTAAAGGAAATATTATCACTCATCTGGCCACTATCTGTAAACAGTCAAATCCTTTTAATTTAGCTGCTAATTTCTGTTGAATATTTTATCTCAGAATCAATTCTATTGTTACGGATTACACTGAACTGTGAAAAGTGGTTTTCATGATGAATAACAAAAACACAGTATGGATCATCTTAAAGTAGAACTCTTTAAATGCATTTAAAAATACTCATTCTCCAGGTTTAAACTAGCACAAATGCTGAACTAGTCTCTGTCTAGTTTGAACCCAGCTGGCAGCCAAACACCATACAGCTGCTCACTCACCCTCCCCTGCCCTGGGAGATGGATGAAAGAATTGGAGGGGTAAAGGTAAGAAGGCTCTTGGATTGAAATAAAAACAATGTAATAATTTAAATAAATTATTTC
>JANHGN010014943.1:48497-61473 GCA_024605025.1 Megaceryle maxima | reverse complement strand
AAAAAAGAAGAAGATGTTGAAGGCCTGATTGAAGTAAAAAAGGTAGAAAAATTTGAAGATAATGAGACGAGCCTGTCCTTATTTTACCCAGAGCTCCAGAAGACTGTATAGATCATTTATGGTATCAACTATTGCTGGGTAATGTGCTGCAATAAAAGAGAACACAAGATGCATTGGGTAGTAGCAATGGATTGATTTAATCAAAAAGTCTGAGCATTTACTCTGAATTTCATTCCCTTTGGCAATTTATAGAGAGAACACAGAGCCTCCAGCCAGCTTTACTGTCTATGCAGCATGTACATAGTTGTGGCTCTCATGTATCATGTCTTTTAAACTTCATAGAATCATGGAATCATAGAATGGTAGGGGCTGGAAAGGACCTCTGGAGTTAAATCCCCCTCCCAGTGCAGGAACATCCAGGTCAGGCCACACAGGAACAGATCCAGGTGGGTCTTGAAAGTCTCTAGAGAAGGAGACTCCACAACCTCTCTGGGAAGCCTGTTACCAGTGCTCTGTCACTCTCACAGTGAAGAAGTTTTTCCTTATTTTGAGGTGGAACTTCCTGTGTTTCACCTTGCTACCATTATCTTTCATCCTATGACGGGGCACTACTGAAAAGACACTGGCCCCTTCTACTTGATACCCACCCTCCAAATATTTGTAACCATTAATAAGATCCCCTCTCAGTCTTCTCTTCTCCATGCTAAACAGCCCCAGGGCCCTCAGCCTTTTCTCATAAGAGAGATGTTCCAGTCCCTTCATTATCTTTGTAGGTCTCTGTTGGACTCTCTCTAGTTTTTCCCTGTCCCTCTTGAACTGGGGATACCAGAACTGAACACAATACTTCAGATGTGGTCTTACTAGCACAGAGTAGAGGGGAAGGAGAACCTCCCTTGACCTGCAGTCAAACCCAAGTGCTCCAAAATAATTTGTGGAGTCTCTGTGACTCACCCACTTCCCAGAAAGACAACAAAGACACTAGGTTAAAGATCACAGAAGTTTTTAAATTACGTTTTTAATCTGCCTTGTGCCTCCAGCCAAGAGGGTTGCACCTGTGTCATAGTTTTAGATTGTTCTCTGAGACCTGAAGTACCTGTGACTTGCTTTGAGAAAAAAAGGAAAGTGAGCTGAATTTCCCACTCAGGTTGCTTGCTCCTCACAGCTGGAGCCTAAGGACAACTCCAGACATCATGGGAAGTCTGCTAAGTTGTACTACATACTTCCAGATCCCCAGTGCTGAAGGAAGTCCAGAGATGAAGGAATTCACAGAAGAAACAAGAGGCATATACCTCACAGCCAACTTCTTCTTGCCTTGCCCCTATGGGACTTTTAGTTTTGTTCTTTCATCTAAAATAAAACAATATCAGGCCTAGAAAGATTATGTCCTGCTTTTGTATGTAGAAAGCTTAGCAGCAGACAGAATTATTAGTGCCTGCAAAAAACCCAATTTGACCACTCAAAAAGCTCTCATGTGCCTTACATGAAAAAGACCTTTGTGGATTTGAATGAGGTGTGGGGAGGGAAGTGAGAGGAAAAGGAAAATTCAGGTGCAAATGACTGTCATACTGTTATGTTTCCAGCCTATTAAAAACAAGATATTTTTCTTTCACTTTAGAAACTCAAAAGAGAGCTAGCTCTAATATAATGGCACTTTTTAACTTAGGGAGTGAAAAATAGGATCATATTGGGTGAAAAATCACATTTTCAAATCCTTAGCATATTTCTGCTAAATTGGAAGCATGAAGAGAAGATAACATCTGATTTGGGTTGACAGATTTGTAGCCAATATTATTTCCCTTCCTGATACTATTTTCTAACATATTTTTGTCTCTGAGAGTCTTTCTATAGCAGTATGCTGGCAAGGGCAGAACCCAGAATAAGGTACTTGGCTGTTTGCAGAAAAGGACCATTCTCATTAGAAGATGTCAGCTGCTGGCTGGCTGCTGAGATTTACAAGAGCTGGGTCCAAAACTCAAATGCTAAGTGACTCCTTCTCTATCCTCTGTGCTACATCAAACTGGAGCAAGGAAAGTTAAGAATTAAAATGGAAGGAGAAAATTCCTCCAGAACTGATTTGTTGAATAGAGTTGAAAGCATGAGCACAGACAAGTATGTTTTGCCCTGATTGGTAGCATCACAGAAGACATTCACTAAACAATAACCTCTTTCATAATGAAAGCCACTATAGTCATTACATATGAGTGCTGTTCCTGGGGCCACATTGAACAAAAAGTTTATGTACACTTGTGATCCTGTGGACTGTACAAGTCCAGTGTTTTGCCCAGGACTACTCATTTTTTTGAACTTATATGGCTCTTTAGGTCATTGAAAGAACAGGGTTTAGATCATTATATTGAACAATAATAAGAAAATAGTAATTCCAATAGGATATGGAACCAGAGCCTCAATGATACTTAGGATGATGCTCAAAATGTCTGCCATTTTTGCTCTCCTGAACCCAAATTATTTTGGAGAATCAGATCTGAATATCTAAGTGTCACTGGTGCTGCTTTTAAGATATATGCATTGCAGTGTGTCTGTCAGGCTTTCAGTAAAACTGCAGCTCTCTGATTGGGAATGAGCCAGCTACTGTATTCCAGACTTATGCCCTTTGGGGTTTTCCTGGCTCAGAGGCACACACAGTGCATCCTGGGGCTATTTCTAAAATTATTATTTATAATTTCCCTTCCCTATGAGTCCTGTAATTGGAATTATGCTAGTAAGGTGCCTGGCTTTTCAGGAAGGTACTTTAGAAGAAATAGTCCAACAACATTTTTATAATGTGTTTTTAATTACTTTGTGTTTTATTACCTCACTGCCATGACCCCAGTGAAGCAGTTGACTGTATGGCAACAGGGTTTTGTCCTGACTTGGGAATGGGTTTATTACTTGTCAGGTAAAATGCAAAGAATTAATTTTTATTCAGATCTTTCCAAATACCAGACCCCTAGCATACACACAGACACATAAACAAGTTCATTTTATGTTCTGCGTATGCCATAAGCATGTGCGTCTGCATCTTAAGTCAGATATTTTGCCTAACTGATCTGCCTTTACTTCTACTGACAAAACATCATGCCTCAAATCTAATTCAGTGGACAGTCACAAAGGCATACAGGTTCCCTTTCTGTTCCCCTCCCAGGATGATTTCTGGTAACTTTTGGAAATATAAGAAAGAAAAAACCTGTAACTAGTTTTATATTATAACCAGTCATCTCTGTAGTCAAGTGAGAAAAATATGAATAAACCCAAAAGCTGGGAGGTTTGTATAGCCTAGGCTCCCAGGAGCTCTGCTATGATATTATTTTTTTTTGTGTGACCCTACATCCAAGAGGTATTTCCCCCTGAAACCTTACAATCATCATGCAGAACTGTCATGCTTTACAAAAGCTGCTGATAATCCTTTTGAGGGCGATCATGGTGAAGATCCTGCTGTTGGAGAGCCTCACTGAGGCTCTGCATGAAGCTATCTATGTCCCAGTGGTACCAATGACTAAAGTTAAGCTTTGTGGCAATATCTTCCCCTGACATCCTCCCCTCCTCTTTCTAAACATGTCCCATGTGGAATTGGAAGTCTAATCTCATCAGCATCATCAGAGAAGGACTACTTTGTACAAGAAATTAAAGCACAGCTTGAAATGCTCATCTGGGAGCCCCTGGTTTACCACCTCATTTCTCCTGGACAAGGGAACTGACTAATAAGCCATGAGATGCTAGCTCTTTCAACTACACATACAGGTAAGAGGCACAAGACACATTCAGCACACCTTGGTGAGCCAAGGAAGGAAGAGCTCCAGGAGAAGTACTGATGTTGCTGTCTCCTCAGAGACCCACCTTTCCAAAAGACAGTGGAAATGGTTCAAGCCTGTAACGCTGAGTACCTGCACAAACTAGCAATGGTGCCCTTGGGAGCCCCTGATAACAATTTTCCTCTCACTGTCAGCTATATAGATTCAGCAGAATCCACTACTGGGAGTTGTATGGCTTCCTAATATGATGTCAGGCCTAGGATTGCATATGAACTGTTACAGCACTTAAAATTGGTAACCTTTTCCTCCTTCCATCTCTCCCTGTCTGCCTCTGACTCAACGTACATTGTATTAAATGCCTTTACAAATTTTGGATCTAGTTGCCCAGCCTGTGACAGGAGAATATTCCTTTGTCTCACAGGGTCGCTCTGAGGATCCCAAAGGTTGTGAGGCATTCAGATAAGAGCATTATGGCAAGATAAATAACTGGGAATAAACACGAGCACTGCCAAACCCTCAAGATACAGTGGAAGCACACAGCTCCCAAGGTCCCCATTTCCCTGTGTGCTGGCTTGAGAAATATCAAATGCTAATTCTGCCACTACTCCAGTACCTAGCACTGTCTTGAATTTTTGGAGGAGGAGGGAATGTCTGTTTTGGGAAAGAAAGGAAATTATTCTCTGCTGGATTGCTTGAAAAATGACAGCTGTATGACATTACCAAGATGTCTGGGATGTTTGAGTTGAGCAGGGAAGATGGATTGGTGGTCAGGGTTTGATGAGCCAGTCAAGAGCGTGTGACAGATCTCTGAACTGTAAGACGAAAAATGTTTATCTTACACATTTTTGCAATGTATATCACTGTTTTTTATACAACTATAAATATATGTGTGTATGGGAGGGGGTTGGGCTTTTGAAAACTACTGTATAGTGCTTCATCTGCAATGATTAACTATCAGTCCAGTCAAGGACACTGTGATGTGAAATTTCTGCCATACAACACTGCTTGTCATTGGGTTGAACTTAATTAGATGTGCACATCAAATTCTTCCATGCTGTTTCTCCAGCATTGGGGAAATTAAGATCTCTGTAACACAGAGTGATAAATAAATTTACATGTAAGTCTTTCCAAATTTGCAGCAGAATTTGTCTTTTAAAGGGTGTCACAATGGATATGGCTCCAAAATCTGATCTATTATAGTGCAGGGAATCTGTAGTCTTTAGTTTAGCTCCTTTTATAACTGCAGCTTTTAAAGTTATCACCAGATGTGTGTAATTACTTAGAATTGCTGTAAAATCAGTCTATGGGAAAGGAATCTATTATTATGACTACACTTTTTTTAGAAGATATGGAAGCAAAATTATGCTCATAAGCTTCTGCTCCTTGATTAACATCAATGCTGACCTGTTAAACAAATGCCACTTTTTTGTTTGCATTAATAGTTTGATTCTATTTGCTTGAGGCAAACACTAGATTTGGCCAGTTTATTCACTTGGATGGTTCTTATATGATTGAGATCATGATTTTGTTTCCTCACACTTAGGTCACCTAACTCAATGATTTAGCTGTATTTTGTCTTAAAAAGCTAATGAAACAGATTCCTTCATAGTGAGTTTGGTAAGGAAGTTGCATATTTCTAGTCCTCCATAAGTGTTTTGTAATTAAACTAGTTGGTTGTAATTGTATGAGACTGAGAAATCCAAGGTTTGAACTTCTTTTATTATATAAAGCTTCTCTTGATAATACCTGAAGTTGTTAAACATATAGCTCTGCTCCAAAGCATTTTTTCTGGAGCACTTGGAGGGTTTTCAAAGATACTTAGGGTGGAAAGGGATAAGATATTACCAAGAGCTATTAAAAATATCCAGACATGATTATCTAAAGAGCTTCACTAGCACTAAAAGGAGATTCTCAGTATGCCTATACTTCAAGAACAGTCATTCACACACAAGATAAACACTACTGTACATGTTTTCCCACCTTCCCTGGAAAAGCTCAACATAAAGGCATGGCTAACTCTAAAATGCTCCACAGTGTTATTGCTGAGATAGGATGAAACAATAAAATATCCACTGAACATGAACGATAAAACTATTTTTCTTCTGCTTCACAGCACTGGCCTAGAATCATAAACACCCTACAAATTCTTACACGTTAATAATCATAAATGTTGTTTCTGGTTTCTCTTTGACTTTCTGTTGCTTTGAGGTAAAGTTTTCAGGAATCTACATTTCATTATAGCATCCCTGTGCAATTGGCATTAAAATACACAAACTTTTACATTTTTGCACTACACATAAACCAGACAGTATCTATACTATAGATCTGAAGAAGGTAAACAGTATATTTTACATATTAAAGATCACTTATCGACTCATACACATTTCCACTTTCTATTTAACACTCTAGAGTTTAATATATGGCATAAAGGCCAAATGCATTGCTTTCCTTTTCAGATCAGAAAAGATAACACAAAACTTATAAAGAATGTATGAAGCTCTAAATATAGAACTGGATTTCAGCTAGTCTTAAACTGATTCCTCTGCCTTAGAAGTGCATTTTACCCCTGTATGCAAAAGCAATATGTACCCACTATTGAGCTACAGCATTCAAGAGCCAACATCTAAATGCTAGGCACTGGGAAGCATGGCAACACTTCACAAAGGTTTTACTGTTGGATTTGACCAATATAAAAATAAAATAGTTCTCCATGGAATATTGTGGTCAAGCATTCAGAATCTGGTGCACTTAGGGGCTATTTTAATAAATGACAACAATAATGAACTGTAGTTTGACAAAGTGTAGGCAATAAACTCAATGAAGTCTGAAGCAAGCTTCCAGAAATGAGGTAGCCAGAGCAAAATACGATGACTAACTGTTAAATGGCCAAAGCAAAGGAAACTACCCAGGCAGTAGATTCTGTTGTACTCAGCAACAGGAATAATCCTAGATAGAAGGGTTTCTGTCATTCAAATGTCAGTGAACAAACCCAAGTACCTGCTGCCAATTAGAGCAAAACAGAAGCAAATGCAAACTTGTAAATAAAAAGTACACAGAAACAATAAAGAGAATGGAAAGCCAAATGGGAACAGTCTGCAGGAAGAATACAAGCCCAAATTTTCAAGGGCTATTTTTCCCTGGGTACCCCAGGCTGGACCATTGACTTCCTGTCAGTGGGTACAGCATAAATGAAAACCTGAAAGTCAGAGTAACAGCAGAAAGTGAGGATAGCAAAACACAAGATCCATCAAGGTGCTGCCCAATTAACCAACACCAGTTTTCACTTTACCTGTGCATAGGATAATGCAACTCCTACATCTGGATGAAAGTGTGATGACTTCTTTCTGAAATAAGTTAACTTTCTAGATAGCAAGTCCACAGCATATGAAAGAATGAGGATCTGAAAGTTTCAGATGGTCACTTACAGGGAAAAAAGGGGACTGCATGGTACATCACCATCCCAAGCTAATGAGTTCAGCATCGTCACCCTGACAAACCTTGTCACTCGAATGCAATAACTGGAAACAGACATAAATTGGGGGACTGGACTCTGCACAGGGTATTCTAGCAGCTAAATGGATCTATTGTGCTTAGGAAGCCTCAGAGCCAGATTCCTTTTCGTATTATTTTGTGGGGACAGGGTAGTGGCTGAATCTTTGCAAACAGAAAAGAACAAAATTGTACTTTTTATTTAAATCTCATGCCTTGCAGGGAGTACTGGCATGCAGTAAAAGCTGAGGAGATACAAAAAAGAATCTACGAAACTGTTCTTATCAGGCTTTTGTTTTAGTTCTCTTTTCCTCAACAAGGTTCAACTCTGCTCTTTGAGATACTGTGATGTTCCTTTCTTTCTTTTTTCTATTCTTTTAAGAAATTGTCTCTCATGTGAAAACTCCCTCCCTGTAAATTTTCACAGCCATCTGATAGCAACAGTCTCTTTCTCTGAAAATACTTCTATATCTGAATAATTTTATATATGTTGATGCTCAATGACAATACAACCTAAACTAGCTTAGCCAGATTTGAGAACAGGTTAGCAAATCTAAGCACAAGGGCAAGCACATTAAAGAACCAACTAACCAACCAACCAACCAACCAACCAAAAAAAAAACCAAAACTGTCTGACTAGGACAAAGGAGGTAACTGAAAGGGGCTTACACACTGCAGGCAGCAAATACCTCGTGCAGGTTGTCTGGGTGGGTTGGGTGTCTACATAGATACCTATCTACATAAATACCTATCTACATAGAAATCTATATTTGTCGTTTACAGAGAGCACCTCTGAGACATGCTGAGTATAATGAAATAATTACTTTGTGCACCTAAGAATATTTGCATTTTATTTCCCCTTTGCATGAGGCCTCCTCATTCTGGTGACAGAGTTATTCAGGAGACCTAGTGAGCAAAAGCTGCTTGGGGGCATTATTCCACTGTGACTCAAAGCAACATAGGGTGAAGCTTTCCTTCCTCCTAATACCACTCCATTTTTTCAGCAAAGGAGGAAATACAATCTAAAGATTTTGGACATTTCCATTCAGAAAGGGAACTCTGAAAGCAGAAGGGATGCCAGGAATGGAGTTCAAAGGAGCCAAAATCTAAGACACAGGAGCCCACATTCAGTCATACATAATGCAATGTCTTCCTTTAGCAGCCTTCTGACCCATCAGTAATCATCATTCTAGGGCAGAAGTGTGAGCTGGGCAGTACAAATGGGTACATCATCAGCAGTTAAACTCTACTACTTTGTCTGTAAACAAGAAACAAAATAATTAACAGATTTTTTCATTTCTGACTATTTACACCAAAACCTGGCATTTTAAAATACCCTTTGGGATAGCAGAGGTGCATTTCAAAAAAACCCAACTTGACATACAGAACTCACAGCATCAGGTGTGACATCAAGCACAATGGATAAGGGAAGAAGCACCTCCTTCTCACCCATTCACCTACCAGTTTCCTGCCCCTTTGCATCCCTAGAGGTGTGTGTGCTCTTCTACCACACGCCATGACTTGGCAGAGATGAGGTTAAACATTGGCTTGAGGTAGCTACACACACACAGAATAACAAAAATCTCTCAGATTAGTGAGATTGTGGATGAGTGATGATGATGAAACTAATTAGCAACAGGAACCTGATTTCCTGCAAGCAAGGGATATAAGTTAGCAACATGGAAAGTATTCAAGTCCTGGAGCTGTAAGCTTTTCTTCTGGATCAAGAGAAGGCTGTTCTTGGTATAGACTTCAGGATAAAACAGAAATTATATCCCACTTTCATTCATGTCCCCGGTTTTTAGATTAGATTGGGCTGTTAGCAACAGCTGAAGGTGGTTTGAGATTTGTAGACTGTAATATTGTGCTGCTTATGAAGAAATAAAGCAAACTGGTATTTATTGCCTGCATTCTTTTCCAGACCTCAGAACAAGTGGTTTGGTTCTTATCTCTATACAGTAACACTAAGGAGCAGGATATGATTTCAATTTCATGCTTCACATTCTTTTAGCATAAAATATTTTCTAAAGTTCAGTCAGGTATTTTGACATGCATTTCCCCTGAGCTGGGCCATAGCAGAGAAACCTTTCCTATTTTTGCATATTTTGTAATGTTATTTATTATTTTAATGATAAAGATGTATTTTGGCAATGCTGACTACAAGTCTTTGTTTAAAATAGATTTAACTGTCTTGGGGTTCATTTCTGTAGTCAATCATGGAGGGAATCATAGGGAAAATTTTGGCAGCTCTTTTCACTGAAACAACAGTAAGAGCAATCAAGAAGAGTTTGCAGTTTGTTCAGTCACATGAAAAAATTCATCTTCTTCTAATCCCCTTCCTAAAAATATTAAGATTTTGACAGAAATCAGCCTTTTTCATGAATATATAAACTCACTGAAACCTCTGTTTTCTGTCAATACATGAAAGCAACAGAAAACTTTGAAGCAGACCTAAGCCTTACCTTGTTCCAAAGTGTGCCTGAGAGTTTGTTTTCACTCTTCATGCTCACTTATCAACTTCCCCTGTTTTCAAAAAAGTATGTGCGTGTGAGCAGCAGTTTCCCTTCCTACAATAATGTGATTTCTGTTCTCATGAGCTGTGGTTGCAGATATGATGAGCCCCCTGTGTCAGCACACAAGGTGTCACATGGAACCACAGCTGCAGGGCTGATGCACTGGGACCGTGTGACCTCAGCAAATAGTAGGACAAAGTTCAGCAGAAAGTGCATTGCCACTGTCATCTCTTTTGGACAAGATATTTTGATTTCTTCAGTCCTCCTTCACTGAGTCCTCTTTCCTTAGGTTATATGCTAAACAACTGAACCTCTTCACCTCCCTCTCTACTGTTTTTCAGGATTAGATGCAGGTGGCATGCTCAGCTCCTTTCACTCCTGTCATGCCATTGCATTCCTGTTAAGCTGCTGCTTTGAAATCCTACTCACCAGTCTTTCATCAGCAGTGACCTCTACACTTCTTAAGTCAGCTAAACACCTCATTTGCTTTCATGTAAAGTACCTCCTGGGTGGAGGATATTGTATGTGGCAGGTGAGTGAACTTCTGCTAGTCAGCTGGTGTGCTCAGGCTGTCAGTCTGCCATGCATATTCTCCCTGCAACCCCTACACTTAACTCAGTTTGCCAGGGTCTGGTCTATGCATGTGAGAAAATGTATGGTAGATTTGTGGGCACTATCATCTAGAGTGGAACAAAAGCGTTTTCCTCGCTCTGATTCTGAAGAACTCCTCCAGCTCTGTGTATCTGGATCTCATCATGGTGTCTTTTGAGATCCTCAGACTAAGCTGTTCTTTTTTTTGGCCCTCAGGTCTTTTCTTCCTCCCTATTTCCCTTGCATTTCTTCTCTTTTTAGATGTGTACCTTAGTATATAAATCTACAGTGTACAAAATTCCAATCTCATTGAACACATCAACATTTGGAGGGTTGGGGTTTTTCCTTTCTTACTTTTGACTTCAGTGATGTCTGAGTTTGATGTCTCAATTATTTTTTTCCCAATGGAATAGCCTGGTGGTCTGTAGCCTTAGGACAGATATTGTGGAATATGTTCACATGGTCTGTAATATCTATATTTTTAACACCATAGACCTCATTGAAGGCCTAAAGATGCCTTGAGACAAAGATTTCAATAAAGAGATATCTCATCCAGGTATAACAGTGCTTTTAAAATGATCCAGTGTATTTAATGAATATATCATTTGTCTGGGATTGCAACTTGCTTTATGAAGGTGATTGAACTTTCCATTGCAGTAGGCTGAGAAAGTGTATGTAGTCAGCTCTGCTGAGGGAAAACCGAATTTCCAGCTAAGGGGCAATGCACTAACTTGATTGGTAGGAGCCAGATCATAATATGTTGACTTTCTCTGCTACTGCTTCGTCTTCATATTTTCTTCTTTCATTCTTAATCAGCACTGTCCCTGAAGATTTTGAGTGGTGTCCTGTGGAATTCTGAATATGCATCCTTTATTTGACCTCTGCCTCCTGTTATACACAGTCATGCCTTACATTTCTAGTCAGGCTTTAAGGCTAGTAAGTAAAAATATTAAATTATTCTTCCTTTCTGCCAGATGGTCTTGCTTTATGCAAAGAAGTTTGTGGTGACCCAAAGATTGTGTTTGCATGGATAATTCCACAGACTTCTTGTTGATGTTGTTCTATGTATTTTCTAAGTTGTAAATAACTGGCCTGCAGTTTAACACCATTCTGGCACTTCCTGATTGTATTACACATACAAGCACACACGCACGTGTACACAAACACATCCCCCAGCTCCATTTGCTGAGCATTACTGATGTCTAGAATAGTTTCAATTTGTACTGGATTAGGTCAGATTGATGTCTTGTTCAGTATCTGTCTTTGACTAATATCTCAGCTTGCTTGTTATGCATCCATAATTGTGTGACTGTCAGATACAACAAAATGATCCTCTTTTTTTCCCTCAGCATGTATTTCTTCCTACTATCCATCCATCTGTGTATACAGAAACGTGTAAAGATCCATCTCCCTGTTGCTTATCCATTAGGCTGTTCTGACATATCTGGCCTGATCTCTTTGGTGAAAATCAAAATCACATAGAGTCAGAATTTTTGATGGCTCATCTCCAACATTACAAGCTCACTTGTCATGTACTGTACTTCCTGTATAATATCATTCACAGTGGCCTGATGTATTTTAGGCAAAGAAAATACTGTGGTTGACATCAGTAGAAAATGGGTCAGAACATTTCTTCTTTGGCTGGATGCCTACAGAACTTTGTACCATAGCAGGTTTTCAAATATTTTAAATAGTAAATAACAATAATAATAATAGAATTAGTTTATTGATGCATATCCTATTGTAAATGTGACAGCCTTTTCACATATATTGGCTATTGAATTTAGTAGATTGTGGAGAAATAAAATCACTGACGAGCAGCACAAAGAATAAAACCTGACTTTCTCTGGCTTTGTTTTTCAGTTCGAACTGCACTAATACAGATTCACTAATGCCTCATATGGTTTGTGCTCATACTGCAACTAGAAGACATTAGCAGGGAATTCTCTATCAAACTGTATATACACTAATTTTGTAGGAAGTGAGTGTATTTGAGATCCCTGTCCCTTTGTCACAAACCACCAGTTTATTTAAAAGTTAAGGCAAGAGACCAAAAGATAGGTGGATGATCTAAATGCTAAGTGGGAAATCCAGCTTAAAAAAAGGGACAGGGAAAAACATCACTGCTAACTGAAGTATTTCATCTGGGGTTAAAAATATGCTTAAAAGTAGTATCTTTTGCTAGAGAATTTTACACAGATAGGCTAACTTGTTCATTGAACTCCCCTATACTGTTAACTTCTCTTTGCCTGTTGTCCAACTCATATATAATAAATTGTGCAGTTTTTTAGGTAATTGACAATTTATCTATTTTGTGTCTTGCAAGTATCAAAATGATCAACTTCCATCTGGTCTACTTTTAAGAAATGTTTCCCGCTTCAAAATCTACTGGCAACATTTTCCCTGTATCATCAACAAATTGCTATCTTTTTTTACTTCTGACCTGTCCTGTTACAAAATAAATTTTCCTAAAAAAACCAAACTAAACCAAAACCAAAGCAAGCAAACAAGCAAGCAAACAAAGAAAAAAAAAAAAAAAAAAAAAAAAAAATCTTCAGAAAAAACTTCTCTGACTTCTAGCCTAAAAATACCCCTTTGCCTGGGCTTCCCCTTGGCTTCTTGACCTTAATTTTT
>JANHGN010014943.1:0-38687 GCA_024605025.1 Megaceryle maxima | reverse complement strand
AATAAATTAATTAAAGCAACAGAAAATGAGAACACAAAAATGCCTGCCTTAAGGAACTTTCATTACATTTTGACAAAATGAAAATTATAGATGGGTTAGAGTGAGACAGTTTTTAGCTCCATCTGGCAAAATAGACTGAAAGTATTAGGCAACCCCTTCTTGGTCTGAAGCAGCTTTGGATATGGTGAAGGATTTTCAACTGCATATAGAAGACCATAACAAAACCAGACTTGAATACATAAGATCGCTTATAGATTTTCCCTTGTTGAATACCTGATAAGGGACTTTCTCTCTTGTTAAATTAATATTTAAGGTGTTTATTGTGGGATTTTAATTGCTATGAAATTATAATAGATCATCAGGACTCTCAGACCGATAAACAAGCATAGTGGACCCTTCTAAAATATGTTTGTTAAGCTTTAGGCTTGACTGCCACTTGAAGGAAAGTAATGCTTCCAGCACATAACCCAATTTTTATACTGCCTAATATCAATGTTGTTCGAAGATGACTTTTTTCAATAAGTCTCTAAAGAACTAAGGTAAAAGGGTTTTTCTGTCTCCATTGTCAATATAATGCTTCTTAAGCATGCTATAATGCACCTAGAGATTAATTTATTGCTATTAGCAGATCCACCAGGGAAACACAGGTGGCTAGGCAAAAAAATTACCTATCAGAAAAGGAGGAATATCAAAACATTATCAGGTAATGAAAGAATAAAATAGATTGTAACTGAAAATGACAATACTCCTAGAGAAGACTGTCTGTTATGGGTGGCTGCTGATGAGCAGGAGCATGATCCAGCCAGTGATGAAGCAAAACCAGACAGACATATATCTATGATTTAAGGGATAAAATCATATCACTGTAACACATGAAGCCTCTAGGCAGAGTAAATATGTCTATACTGGAGTGACTTCAACTGTTGTAACTATACATAAGATAAATTTAAGTTAACTAGGGCAGTTATTTCTGGTAATGTAACCATGGCAGCATAAAACTCATCTCACACTAAAAAAAAATAGCCCCACCTGTTCAAGGAGTTGCATAAATATTTATAATTTGGCCCCACAAAACCGTGTACCACCATAGTTGCACCTCTAATAATATGCAAGTTAGATATGCTGCACATGACTAGATAACTAGTATAGATGCTTCTTCAGACTAAAACTCCCTTAAAAGGATCCAAAGCCCTTTGGTGTCCATAGCAAACTTGCCATTTATTTCAATGAACTTTGTCTCAGGCCTTTTAATGTTAAAGATGAAAGTAACATATTAAATTATTGAACAGAGTACATGGTTTAAGAGCAAATTATTTCTTCAGGGTAATAAAGCTGATCCAATTGTAATAAGACAACTGAGAAAACAGACTCAGGGAAAACTAATTAAAGCATTTTGAGTACTACAACTAAGTTTCATTCTCCCTGACATAAATTATTTTCAGAACTTTTATAAAACATCTATTCTTATATAAACTAAATAATAAGAGTGATATATGGTAGCCTTCTCTCTAACCAAGATCAAACTACCTACCTTCTATGAAAGGGATTAAATTGCCCAGGATGTGCCTCTTGAACATGGAAAAAAAATTGTTTGTTATTGAAACATGAAAGTCTATTAAGTACTAGGCTGTGATTGCATTCCAATTAGCTTTTGCAAAGTTCTAAGAAAAAAAACAGAAAAGGTGGTTCTCCAGCTTGCAAGACAGCTATTAGATTTCTACTCAAACAAGGGTCACCAGAATGTTTCATCATGTAGGTATTTCTCTGTTAAGGAGACAGGGATTTCAAAGGGAAGTCAAAGGCCAAAGCTAGAGAAGGGCAGTTGTTCTTTAGTTAGTAAAAACCATGCTGGCTCTGCTGAGGGTCAGCTCTCCCCAGTAATAGGCACAGGCTTTTTCAGTAAACCTGAGTGGGTACCAAGAAGATTGAGTGGACCAGTTTAGATGCAAGATTGAGAGGGAAGAGTTTGGGCCAGAGAAGCTTTTGAGCCTGAACCAGAGCATTGTACAGCAAGCCAAATGCCAGGGTATTTGTTGAAAGGGAAAAGAAACTTGCTAATGTAATGTCATGGTTTATGGCCAGGGCAGCCCACTAGACCTGTAACAGATGCTCTCTGTTAACCCCCCTCCCTCCCCAAAGGGGAAGAGAATAAGGGAGAGAGACTGAGTGATTAGAAAAGGAAACTAGAACAGCTTAATGAAAATTAAAATAATAATAATAAAAATCTAATATATACAAATATATACAAAACCAGTACTGAACCTAAACTTCCTGATGGCAATTATGTCACCATCACCACTGACACTATGGAGCAGGCACCCGAAGAGTTCCTGACTGGGCTCAGCAACAGATGGGAACTGTGTTCAGGAGCTGGATTCTGGTACTGGATTCAGGAACACACAGATAGGATCAAAGGCAGAATGGACAGAGTCCTCCTCGAATGCCAGCCATTGAAGAAGCAAGGAAGAATCTGGAAGAGCTGAGTTAGAGCCTGACCCTCATGATCACTTAGCTTTATACTGAATATGATGTCTGTGGGCTGGAATCCTTTGCTGGTCAGCTCAGGGTCACCTGTCCTGTCTGCTCCTCCCTGCAGATGCAGCCTTTTACTTTCTGCACCCCTCAATGTGGTACACAAGATCCAGCAGTGGCCTTGCTCTGCACTCCAATGCTTGGTACTAACTCTAAACGTGGGGTGTTATCACTGCTGGAAGCAGAGACTGTCTGCAAGAAACAGGTTGCTAACTTTGGAAAGTGCAGTTCGTTAGAAGAACTGAGCTGAAAAGTAAAATCACTGAACAGAATTAGTTCTGTTCTCACTCAAAGCAGGGCATTTGATCACTAGAAACATAAAACAAGGCTCTTCCATACAGTGATTACTGAGAGTGCTTCAAGCCCTGATGCAGAGGGGTTAGATCTAAATAATCATTTGTGCTGGTATTTAACTGCAGACACTTGAGAAGCCCTGTTGACATCACCAAGCCAATTTCAAACTGAAGAACAGATTCAAGTGCTTTGCTGGATGAGGGCCAAAGGCAACTGAAGTTAGCACTAACATGACTTTGGACACTTCCTTTTAACTCTGAATCCTCAGAGCACCCAGACCTCTCCTGGATAGTCTTGAGAAGAATTATCAAAGTAAAGCACATCTAAAATAGTCAGTTTTAAAATCAGCTTGTATAGAAGTTGAGACAGAGATTGAACCTATTTCTATACACAACAGACGAACTTCCTTTAGCCCTTAAACAGAAATTTTCTATTAGGCTTTCAAACAGCTTTAGAGGCTCTTTGTCGATTTAGAGGCTATTTGTTGACTGAGACTTTTAAAACAAAACATCCGGGTCAATTTTTATTTCCCTCATAGAATTGCTTTATAATTTTCCTGATCCTATTGTTCAGGTCAGTAAAAGGACTGTATCCAAAAGCATTTGCTCAGAAACGGGACTGGAATAATAAATGTCAGACAGGTATACCAGGTCCCCCCCTTTTTTGGATGTCTCCCCACAGTATTTTCAGGAGGTATTTGAATTCAGTCCTCACACTGTGAAGGACTGTAAAATATGTCAGAAGGTGATCTCCAGTTCTACAGAATTGGCTTTAGAGCTTTCTGATCCCTGGAAAATAATTTTTCTGGATTTTATAAATTTTTTACCAGGCTTATGCTATTTTCTTCTAGATGTTTTAAACAGTCAGGGAAATCCCACTTCAGACATGTTTTACTACAGAAGTCCACTGAATTCGCAAGAGTAAAGGTTTCTTTCCAGTAGGGTCATTTTCTAACCCATGGTAAAACCAATAGGAAAGGAAGAATTCAAGAGTCTAAAATGGTCTGAATTGTTATATATAAACAATTAAGAAACAAATGCCCTATCATCTGTACAGATTTGGAACAGTACGTAGTTCCAATCTACTAATTTTTGCTACTTGACAATATAATGCACTGCTAGAACATCTTTGTTTCCATTCATACTTAATTGAAAGCATGTCAGGTCTTACTTGGTTGGAAGAATTATATGACTTTTGGTACTTAATGTTCCATTTCTTAAAAAATAAGCTGAAAATGAAGCATTCAATACAGAATTCAAAAGTCAATTTTGTTCATGACTTAAAGATGAGCACGGCTTTCTACAAGATTTTTGCAGGCCTGTAATGGAGCACCCTCTGTTTACTCCTACAGTTTATGACTTAGGACAGAGATGGTGCATATGCTCAAAAGAAACTCAAGCACAGAAAAAGGCAATACTCCTCCCATACAGCTGTCTTCCATCACTGCTTAGCTGGGACTTTAGGAGTCCTTAGCTAATTGACAGTGAAGATCAGAAAGAATAACATTATTTCATGTTTAGGAGAGCTACAAAAATTCAGGCAGTATGCCTCAGCATTCCTGTGACAACTATGTGAGTAAACAGGGAGAATAGATGAAGTGTGGCTTTGGGGACCTGTTCTGAATATTTGTATTCAGGGGAAAGGTTCTGACTTGGGTTTATCTTTGTGTAAGGATGAAAAGCTGAATGTTTAGGGCAACATTCTTATTGGGGCATTATTTCTTATCCCTTGCTGCTGCAGTAAGTGTTCCATGCCCCAACAGCAGCACAAGAGAGAGAGACATCTTCACACAATTCATTTGATCAGATGACTTCAAGATGCAACAAATTGTACTATGAAGTTTTTTGTTTTGGTCAGGTGAAAGGCTATCTAGAAGTATTACCCAATCTACCCAGAGATTAAATGAAGATAAATCTGCTTGCGATATTTGTATTAATGTGGTTTTACATTAACTATTAAGCTATAAATGAAAGACTTTACTCCAAGGAGGTGTCCCTCTAGCACACAAAAATTCTACATCTTGACAAAGATCTTAGTTGCAGATGCACTGAAATCCATGTTCCTTCCCTATTTAACATCTGAAGTTTGGCCGTGATTTATCCCTAACAGACTAGGCACCTGCCAGCGCTTCTTATTGTCTTGCAGTTTACAAACATTTCTGAGAAATATTCTTTCCTCTCTCTGAAATATGCAAACATTATACTAGATGGACATTTATTTTAATTAGTATTTTTAATAAATTTGTTGTTATACTTGTTAATATTTTCAGTGTATTTCCCTTGAAACTGTACATTTGGAATGTTTTGTTCCCCTAGAGTGTCTTATTTCCTTCACTCCTGTGATTCCCAGCTCATGTCTATGGGCAACAGAACTGTGTGTACATTTTCTCAACACCATGGAGAGTTAGACTTCCACAGTTGTCTTTCATCACTCAAATCAGTGCTCCAAATGGGGTTTCTAAATCAATTCAGTCTTCAAAGTTTTCTTTCCTCACAGAGCTTCTCATGGCCTGGGCCACTTCAATATTTATGCTCTTTGGAAAACTAAAGAATAATATTTAAAGTATTAAGGTTTTGGTTGAAAGTGTTGCAACCATTTTTGTGAGGTATTATGACCTACAGTAAAGCATCACCTTTAAAAGCCTAAAAACCCCTTAATTTTCTGAAGTTCAGAGCCCTCCTGGACACCAGCAACTTTGATGGTAATGTTGAGTCAGCTCTGACCTCCACTGTATTCAGAAGGAATTTTATCAGAGAGTGAGCTTTGGCCTATACATTTAAGCAGTGTGATCAAATTGCTTTCTTTTTAAGCCTAGAAAAGGATTTCAGTTCCTTAGTTTAATGCACCCTAATCTGAAACATTTGTTCTTTGCAACTGTGAAAGGAGTAAATGTTCAGGAGAAAGTTGTACTTTATGCTGAAGTTGAACTTGTAGTGATCTCCTGAGGTGTCTTTTATTTGTCTGTTAAGCAGAATGCACATTTATGATGCTATATAAATAATAATACTATCACCTCTCTGTATTCTGTTTATTGTAATCTGTTTATTCTGCAAAACTCAGCAATGAAAGCAAAAATAGCCTCAATATGTATTTTCAGTGAAGATCCATAGCAATTTTTATTTCACATAAACTTATTCTCTTATTCCCAGTTATAAGGCACATTATATTTAAAGCTATCAAAGGAAAACAAAAACAAACAAAAAAAGACCAAGTCCCAAAAAACACGTTCTGACATCATTAAGTAACTCAAGTCCATAAAAGTATGAGGCCATATCATTCAATAATGTTTCAAGTGCTCTCTAATCAAATCAGTGAAGTGTTCTACCTGAAAATCAGTGGTGGTCAACAGCCCAAGGAATTTAAAAAATGAGTGGAACCATACAACTCAAGAAATTAGTCACAAGACAGGGAATCTTTTACCTATAAATCTCTGTTTGAAACAATCTCAGTTTCAGTAAGCAGTAACACTAGTTAAGGATTGATAGTTTGTAGGGATCAACATTAAAAGGCAAAAGCTACCACATTGTGGTATCCAAGATATTAAAAGTTATTTCCCTTATCTAAAAGAGGAAATCAAGAAAGTATTCAGATATTAATCTGGCCAATGTTTGTGAAGTGAATAGGCTTGACCTCAGTCCCCCATCTTTTCTAGCAAAAAAGGAGACACTGCAAAAAACTGTCTCCTTATTTGTGACCTTGAAACCACCAGCTCTGCATGATTAACTTAGTAGAGAGGGAGATGGAAGACAAGCACTTTGGTAAAGGGAAGAAACACAGAGTTGTGCAAAACCTGCTGCTCATAAGTACACCCTTTCCATGGCCAAATAGTTTTTCAAGCTCTTAGGCTGCCAATCCTGCTCTTTTATCACCTATAAATACACTTATGGCATATAAAAAAAAAGAGTCTTGAAATAATTAAGGGAGAATATATGAACTGACATTGTGGGCATTAATCATAGTATTTTATGTTAATCTAGTATGAAAGTCACCACCTTTAGAAATTTTCATTTATCATACTTCCCTGTTTAAACAGTTCACAAAGCATTTGCAGTAGTTTCCTCATTCTGAGGCTAGGGAATTAATACAAATGCAAAAATCATCACTGGAAACCCCCAACAGCGCAATTTTGAAAGCAGTAAGTGCATACTGCTGCATGAGATTTCAGTGTCTTTAAATGCTCACAGAGACCAGTGACCAGCTTTTCACTAAGCAAATGCACATAAGAGGCCGGGGATTGAAGTTTACTGTGGGAGGAGAGCTGTATCACACACGTTTTTAAATCTGGCCATACTGATAATTGATTTCTTCAAAACTAAACTACATAAAACAGTGAGACACTGCTTTAACACCTCATTTGTGTAAGAATCCTACAGACTGAATGCAAAGAGGGTTATGTGAAGGCATGGTTTTCCCAGCTGCAAGCAAAGAGTTGCCAAATGCAACAAGTATGCCTTACGTCTCCAGGAAAACTAATGTGATGTCCATCCTTGAAAAGCAAAGGCCTTGAGGCACCTCTCAGGTTACTTTAGATGTGTGAGGAGGTCTTGGGGAAATGCCATGGCTTGAATGTGCATCACCCTGCATGGTGGTCATGAGATGAGACCTTGGTCTGTGCTGGGCTACAGCTTGTTCATAATGCAGTTGCTCACCTGCAGTGTCCTTTTCTCCTTCTTTATTTTTCTGTCGTAAGCTAAACATAACAAGACCACATCCTCCCACGTGACCAGGGATTGTTACTGCATCTGGTAGCATCTATCCAAACCCAGTACCTGCAACACTTCTGACAGTTTTTGCTATAAAGACCTCTGAAGCCTTTTTATCCCATTTAAGACCTGTCAGTCCTTTGCTTCTCTCTAGCCCTTTGTGGCCCTGGGTTGACATAGCTGATTAAAAATTCCTTACAGACTTATATTAGTATAAATTAAGAGGTAGAGGACATTATCCTGCATAAAGTGTGAATTTTTATTCAAATAATTCTATTAGCATAATTATCTTTTTGAGAAATTAAATGTACATTATTACATTTGATGTGCTACAAATTATAAAAGCAAAATCTCACTTGTAAGGTTGCACAGTTCTCAAGCAATTAGCCATATTGCACCCAGCACACCAAAATTAAACACATAAATTAAAACAGCAGGGGGGATAATAATGTTAGAAAGGGGGCGTAGACTTTATGCAGTTTGTTGCTTCTGAAGTTTCAACTAAAGATAGTTCTGACAGGAACGGGTCAGACAAGTGGGGTTAACAGGCTTTCTCACATTTTTCTAACTTGCAATGCAAAAAACTTACTTGATAGAACAATTACGTGAACTACTTTCACCAGGGATAATAACATAATCTAAGCAAGTAATTTACTTGTGTGCTTTGTATATAATCTTGCAACATAGACCTGATTTTTACAATACATGGCTGTTATCAGCATTTTAATCAATAGGCGTATTCTGTCTGAATACAACATTTATACTTTTTTACAATTATTGAATGCCTGGGTTGCATCTGTATGTAGCTACCTACACAAAAACATGTAGTGCTTTATAGACACACCTTTCATCCAGTAGGCATTAAATATTACAACCACCAAAATTTATCAACACACAGAAATATTTCCAGGATGTCTAAAACATTTAGGTAACAGCACTAAATGAAATAGCATAAAGCAATGTATGAATGCTACTGCATGGGCTCCAGAGGTGTTTTGCACTGTTGGAGCTTGCTGAAATTCTTCTAGACAAGCTTCCACATAGGAAATGTCCTTCGTTGGAAAAATATGCATTTGCTTTGCCATACAAAGCTCAACTAAGATTGAGGAAATGCTGTAAACCAGGAATTAAAAAGAAATGGTTGTTGCAGACCCCTCAGCTGAGGGATCTAGCGTGTCCTTTGCTGTACAAGCACATACCATCGTGATGTTGAGGAGTACTACTTCTTTGCTATCCAGTAGGTTACAGCCAGCAGAGGCCAGGAACACTTACAGAATGTTCTGTCTCTGTCAGAGGAAAATTTTCTTCCAGACTAAGACTGTGAGTTGATTATCTTCTGCATTTTATACAGCACTTCCATGTAAAAAATGGTAAGGAAAAAACCCTCCTTTTCCTGCCTGTTTCATAGTGCTTCTAAGAGCAAGTAGATGACATGTGCCTACCCTTAAATGTTCTGGGGTTTGGGTAGTTTTCTAGCATAACTGAGGCTATTTGATTTGGCCTGAAATATACCAAATTGTTTCGATGCCGACTGCTTTAGGGAGCATCTGTCTCCTCACAGTGCTGCAGTACCATGGTGATATAGAAGAGATTTGCCAATTAGGGGAGATTTTGAGAGAGATCTTTGACTTGCTTTTTCCTTACTCCTCCATCTTTCAGCATGCCAGGGTTTTTGTTTGATTGGTTGCTAATGTCATGCACTTAACTTATTTTCTTTTCTCTTTATTGCAGAACCTCTTCTAATGTCCAGGAAGGATTGGATTTACACAGGAACAATATATTGTATTTTTCTAGTCCATACTAATTGCACGGGGTTTTGTGTATAACTGTATATGCATCCACCTAGGATATGAGGAGCTTCTGATAAAATGCAAGAAATACATTTAAAATAACATTTTTTGCTATAGCTGTCAAGAGAAAGGGGCCAAATTAGCACTTTCCAACATCTGTTCTTCCCAAGCATAGGAAGAAAGAAAAAGGAAACATAATTTAGAATATCTCTCTAAATTCTTATCCATGGAATTAAATCAAAGATTACACAAAGTAAATTAATTCAATTCATCCAATAACATCTACATTGTTGCTATTTTCCATCATAAAAAAAAAAGTATGCATTTCCAGAAAAAAAGAAATTAATTGTTCATTCAGTTATACAGACATTAAATACTGGTCAAAGAACAGTAAGAATAGTGAGTAGGACTAGCTTCTGCCAGGTCACAGTTCCTATGCAAGAGAAATGCTGCGGGAGCAGTGTTTTCAAATCCCACTGAATCACTACTGTGACAAGTCTGAGCATTTCCTCACTGAAATACTCTGCTTACTCCCCTCCTTACCCTTTGGCCCTCTATCAATACTGGCAATCTCCTCCCACAGTATATTTCCCTTGGACTTCACTTTATGACAAGGCTGGACATGTTCTTCCAGCATAGACTTCAACTGTCAGAGACTATAAGATTCAACATCTTAGACCTTTCTAGGTGTAGATAGGTGATAACTGACTACTCCCCAGGACTGGAAAGTCTTCTACAAGCAATGATGTCCAAACAAGAGGTTTCAAGGTTTCAAAGTTTCTTGGGTCGGTTTCCTAAAACACCTGCAGGCACATGTTGTCCTGCAGAGCATCAGTAGCTCCCTACCAGTGCTCTGCACTGGTGAAATATGCTACATCGATACTTTTCAGGGCTGCAAGGATGTGAAGGCATGCCCAAGATATGCTACTTCCTCTTTTCCTTAGAAAACCCATGTGACTTTTCAGCAGGCAATGTTTGACCTCTGAGGGAGGATCTCAGGGTCCTCTAGGTGTCTTATGTCCATTCTGCAGCACCACAGGAAGAGCAAGTGAGTCAGCTGGAGGTGCTTGGTCAAGCACAAGCACACAGCCTGGCCACATGGCTAGTGAATGCAGCAAGTACATTGACTGAGCTTTGAGTTTATTCATAAAATATTTACTCCTGCCTCAGGAGTGCGCCAGCAGAAAAGAGTGTGAGGGGATAGTAAATTTGGCCCAAAAAGGGACTGTTGTGAAGCCACAAAAAGCTGCCAAGTCTCATCATTTAGGTCCAGCAAAGACCTCTCTATGCCTGAAGTGCTGTGAAAAAGGAATGGCAATATTTAGTTGTGATTACCCCACTTTGTCCATTTCCCTAGTATATCAGCTTCAAGAAGAATTAATATAGTCTTCTTCCCTCCTATTGTTGTAGCTTTTTCCACATTTGTTGTGGCTGCCACCGTTTGCAGTTTGTCATCTTGTTCTTTACCCCTCCACCTGCCTTGATGTATACACTCAGAATACCTATCTTAGTCCCCTTCTTCAACAGTGACATTTATTATACTTTCTCCTTTCTGCGGCAGTAATACACACCTGAACTAATACTTCCCATCATTTTCCTTCTATGCTTGCTGCATGAAATACATTTTTTTTAAAAAAGGGGGAAAATATTCCCAATAGAGAGAGGAAAATGCCTGAGGGATGAGTTGGAAATTGTTCAGATCAAACTAGAGAGAAGAGACAGGGAAGGCAGCAGGGATAAGCAGAGGACAACAGTTATCAGGTTATCCCATGAAGTTGCACCAGGGAGTGTGGGATCTTTTTCAGTACTAGATACAAGAAGGTGCTCTACAGCTGTCTTGCAAAGAAACAACAGTAGTAATGAGAAATAAGAGCTGATATGATTTTGCTAGAGAGTGTCACACACACACAAACAAAATAATGAAAAAAGCTCAGATAAATCTATCCCAAAATCTTCACATTTCTGCAGTGTTATATGCAGATGAAACCTGCAGACCTTTACATATTTTTTGCAAAGGAACCAGTGCAATACTATGGTTTGATCCGTGCATTGGTGAACATTGGTTTGAATGCTTAATGGCTCTTCTCTCAATATTCAGAGACAAGCTCTTCAAAATCAGTTTGAAACCTATATATTAACTATGTTTTTTATAATTAAAGCACTAATGAGACTAGGTACCATAAGTTCAATACAACAGGATTTCTGTATTCCTCTAACCTTTTATTTGTCCAGTACAACAAAGAAAGAAAAACACATAATGGAAGATAATTTTACTTTGAAAGTATGCGAGGGATCTTGCCAAAACTGTGAGTCCAAGTCATGTATTTAAGAGCTATGATAAGGAAATGGAGACCTGGAAAATAATGCATACCATATATGAGTGTCTCACAACACTTTGTCAGGTATAAATCCTACATCACATATAAAGAGGCTGTGACACAGAGCCTAACATGATTTTCTGAAGGGATTTTCATCAGACACAGATTTTCCTGGCTTCTAGTCTATTTCTTTGACCACTAGACTATGTTAAATTAAAGATGATAATAATAGTCTACTGAGATCTAACTGGGCTTTAACAATCTTTTGAAATTATTATTACTTTAAATAAATAAATGGAGTGATATGTTAGTGCAATTTTTGCTCAGGGCTGCTAGAAGTGGAGTGGGAATCTAGAGACTTTCAGAGTAAAGATAGAGGTGAAAAAACCCAAAATATTAGAACCAAAAGCCTTAGATAATCATGGGGTTTTTTAAATATCAGGAGAGCTTTAGTTGTTCTAAAAGTAATCTTGGGTGTTTTCTCAATATATAGATTCAAGGAACTTTTAAAAATGACTGCCTCAAAAACAATGAAAATCAATATTATATGAATGATGGTATTCCCTTATTAGATAATTACTGTTCCTATAATTAACTGAGAGCAACTAATCACACCGATACATCTTTTGAATAATTGACTGATTGAGGTAATGACTACCTTTCAAACATATTTGTCACTAATTTGTAACTCACATGGGTGAAAATATGCAATAAAGTCAATGGCTGCTTGGAATCTGAAGGAAGAGAACAATCCTCCATTCGTGTCTATGTCACACTGCTATGACAAAGCAGCTTAAGTGCTCCTTGAGGGAGTTTGTACATTTGCCGTTTTGTCATTAGTATATTCAACTCTCTTCCCTCAAAGGAGATCAGCAGAAGGAAATCAAGGAAGGTGGAGTCAGCATCCTAAAGGGGGGAAGACAGTCCTCTGTTTACCTGAAATATTATTCATATGCTATCTGAATTACACACTGGTGAAAGATGCCAATTTAACAGCCTGGGAGACTAGAATTTGTTTTTTATCCAAAGACTATAGGAAAACTAGAAGCTATCTGCATTAATCTATATCTGTCTTTAACTTTGAATGTTTTTCCAGCAGGATGCTTACTTTGCTAGAAAACACTGTCCCAAGGCAACATAAAGCCCTTCACAAATTTCATCAAATACAACAAATAATTTTAGCCAGAAGAATAGAGGGAAGAGGAAAATGCAGAAAATTTGAAATATTGTATATCAGTATTTCTGAACTACCACAGTTTTTCTTTTCCCTTTGACCAAAACATTAGAAAAGGATAAAATAAAAGATCAAATAATTGTAATAAAAGTCTTAGAAGTATGGTTTTGGTCAGGTGAATTTGGGGTACTCCAGTGCTGACTAGCACTGAGTGTTCATATGCATCAACATAGCTAATTGAGAAAGACAAGTCTTTTGGAAATTAATCCAAATTTCAGGAGCCCACGCAAAATCCTCTCTCCCTCCAATGATTGTTTGGAAGGCCTGTAAAGACAGGTCAACTAAACTAGACATCTGTTAGCTGCTTAAAGTTCAATGATGTGACCTCTCAAAATACGTTGCTCTGCTTGAATTAAACATTGTAGGCTAATATAAAAATAAAAAGGCTTTGTCTCACTGAAATGATAAATATTTCTTTAACACATTTTTTTTTTAATTTGACATGAAATTAGAAAAAATTACTTAAAGCATAATTCTAATATCCAGATATAATTTTAGAACTTGAAATAGGTTTTTTTGTCCTCTTACATCTAGGTTGGGGCCACTGAATGTTTTACCAAAGATAAAACAGATAATGACTCTAACATTTTAATTACTGATGGCCTATCATGGATATCTTCAGGCTATTAAGTTTCGTGGATGAAAGAAAAATTGCTTCTTCATACAACATGGAGCTTCTCCTACAGGTATGAGTTGTGACAAACAAAAGCCAACTGCTGCCTGGGGGAGAAAGGATCTTCCAGATTTCAGATTTGGATTCGCAACCACAAAGTTAGAAGCTACTCTTCACTGAGGATAGGGAAAGGAAAAAAGTGGGGTGAATATGGGGTTATTGTTAATCTAGAGAGACAAGTAAGCATTAACCAGGAATAACCTAAGAGGTGGTTTCTTCATTTTGGTATGTCACTCTAAAGGTGAGCACAAATTAAAAACAGGAATTCCATTTGTAGAGACGCCTTCCAAAACTGGATGAAAAAGAAAGGCAAAAAAAAAGTTAGATCTGAGAGCCAGTTAACTCTCAACGCTATGCTATGTTGAATGGCATGCTCATGAGGAATACCAGCAACTAATAATTTGGCCTTTAAACAATTTCCATGTTTGCACAGAGTGCTCTGATCTGGGACTGCAGATACACAGCTTGACCAGATGTCAGGCTTGGCCTGTGTGCTAGTGCTGATTTCCTCCTTCCTTTTCTGCAGCTGCCAGGATGGTTCCTGTGCATAGCCTCATGATCACCATCAGCACCATGATACTACAGGGCTGAAGACTCAGAGACTCCTGCTGCTGCTGCAGGCTATTGTGGTTTAAATTCTGCTGGCAACTAAACACCACACAGCTACTCACCCACCACATCCCACACACACCCTCTCCTGTGGGACTGGAAGGAGAATTGGGTGGAAGGAAGAAGAAAATAGAATTACATAATTGCTATGATTGGAAAAGACCATTAAGTCATCAAGTCCAACCATTATCTAACCCTACCAGTACCACTACTACACCATATCCTTAAGTAGCATATCTAGATGGCTTTTAAATACATCAAGGGATGGTGATTCAACTACTTCCTGCACAGCCTTTTCCAGTCTTTGATAACCCTTTCAGTACAGAAGTTTTTCCTAATGTCCAACATAAACCTCCCATACCAGAACTTGATGCTATTTCATTTTGTCCTATCAGTTGGTATTTGGGAGAGGAGACCAACACCCTCCTCTCTACAACTAATTTTCAGGCAGTTGTCAAAAGGAATAAGGTCTCCCCTCAGCCTCCTTTTCTTCAGACTAAACAATTCCAGTCCTCAGTCACTCCTCATAAGGCTTATTCTCAAGACCCCTCACCAGCTCGATTGCCCTTCTCTGAACCTGCTTCAGCACCTTGATGTCTCTTATACTGTGCTGTCCAAAATCAAGCACAGTACTCAAGGTGTGGCCTCACCAGTGCTGAGTAGAGTGGAACAATCACATCTATAGTCCTTCTGACCACACCCTTCCTGATGCAGGCAGCCTGGGCACCCTGCTGGCTCGTGTTCAGCCAGCTGTCCATCAAGACCCCTAGGTCCCTTTCTGCTGATCAGCTTTCCAGCCACTCAGCCCTAAGCCTGTAGCACTGCCTGGAGTTGTTGTGGCCCAAGTGCAGGACTTGGCACTTGTCCATGTTGAAGCCCATATGAATGGCCTCAGCCCATCAATCCACCTCATCCAAGTCCCTCTGAAAAGCCTTCCTAACTCTCAAGCAGATCAAGACTCACAGCTATCTTGGTATCAACTGCAAACACTGAGGGTGTACTCAGCCTCCTCCTCAAGATCATTGATAAAGATATTAAACAGGAGGGACCCCAGCACTGAGTCCTGGGGAACACCACCCATGACCAGTTAGCAAGTGAATTTAAGTCCATTCACCACCACATTCTGGGTCCATCCATCCAGACAGTGTCTGATCCATCAGAGTGTGTACCTGTCCATGCACAGGGCAGGAAGGTGAGACCCCAGGGGTTGAGATAAGGACAGCTTAAGAAAACAACAGAGAAAAAGAAGAAAGCAACAGCACTAATGACATGATATACAAAGTGAGTAATAGAAGCTGGGAAGGCTTTTCTGTGCCCAGGATATCACCTTTGCTTGCTCTGGCCACATTGAAGCAAGTCAAAACTAGACTGTCCCTCCCCATCCCTCCCCTTATATAGTGACATGACTCAGTATGGTATCAAATATCCCATTGGCTGATTCAGTTGTTTATCCCAGCTGTGGCCCCTTCCAGCTGCAGCTCCTCCCAGCTTTTCGGGCCAGCAGTTATTTATGACAATTAATCTGAACCAAAGCCAGGACAGGGTTGCAGACCTGGACATTCCTGCTCTGTTGAAGGCCAATGCAAATAGCCCAAAGGCTTATGCATACTCCCTGACCACCACTAGCTGGTGGGTCCTGCAGCCCAGAAACAGACATTTTTAATTATCCTGGTCACCTGCTCAGGATATTTTCAGCCCATACCTGGTCTAAATTCTGTATGCTCTTTCCTATTCCTTATGGTAAATGCAATTTAGCCCTCACTGCTCTTCTGCATTTTGTTTGTCTTTGTGACACTGGAATAATGCAACCTCTCTCAAGTCTCCAGTTTGAGCAGTCCTACCAGATGTGAAATCAGTCTTCAAAATATAAGATCCAATTTGTAAGGATCGGAGAAAAATAATAAAACCCCATCTGTCTAGCCAAGCACTAATCAATGTCTTATCTGAGCACCTCACAAATAACACATGTCATACAGAACATTTGTTGCCATTTATCTCAGGGATATTGTTTGCATATCAGTCTTTATCTTAGGATTTTGCAAAATACCTACAGGCATTTGAGTCAAGGAACAAAGAGCAAGGTGAGCAATAATTGCAGTTATTCAGACAGACCTCATGACACTTTCCACAACTGTCAAGTAACAAAGTTAACTAATGAGGTAGTCCATACCTGTGAAAGGACTCATAAAGAAAAAGGACTCTCTCTTCTCTTTCTACACTAACCTTTCAGTTAATTACTGAAAGGCTACAGCTGGTCATCACAGAAATTCAATTCTATGCATGGAAGTATAACCCAAGTGAAAAAGCCTGACCTGTCATTAAGACAATGTATTAGCTTACAAGAGATGTTAAGCGCATCTGTCTAACCCACCACAGCAGGATTCAAGAACACCATGCCATCCTCCAGTCCTGTTACAACTCTGCATGCACAGGAGGCTAACTCCACTTTTTCCTCCATATCTGTACCTTGAAAATAGAGATAACCACACTTGTTTTATTCATCTGGCTATTGTGAAGATTTTTTTTAAAATCACTTTCAGAAACCTGACAGAAGATATTTCTGAGTTTTAATTGATCAGAAGTTTGTTGGGGTTTTTTTTGAATAACAGGGCAGTGATGATGCAAGAGCAGTAGTTGGCAGAAAATGAGTTTCAAGTTTGGATTAAAAGTATGTAGGATGTAGACCACTAGGATGAGCCCTCCTGCGGGAGGTGTTGCAGAAATATTGCCACTTTCAAGGAACACGCTGTACCAGTGCAGAAAATTTCATGCCTTACTCAAACACTAACACTTTTTTGTCTCTCTCTGACTATGTTGCACCCCAAGGGAACAGAATCCTAATTATTTTTTCAAACAATTCTATATAATTAGATAGTGATGCAAAGTGCCATAAAATTAAAGAGAAGATATCTCTGAAGATGTGCTTCTGTAATACTTGTTGTGATATACATGGAACATTTTATCCACAGTGAATCTTCACATTTACTAAATTTACTTTATACATCATAGTCATATCATAGGCAATATAATCTATTGAAGTATGCATTAATTAGTTTGGGTTTACTTCTAAACAGAGGTCATATAGTTACTTATTAAGCAATTGAAGGTGTCAGAGAAGTCCTTTCTTACCATGTTCTGCTCCATAGTCTACATAGTGCAATATCTACCAGGGAAGGTGCAAGGACTAGTCTTAAAGGAAATAGGCATATCATTCTTCTCCAAAAGTTACCACCTATGTAGTTCTTGCAGCTGTGAGCCAAAGAATTCTACATTAAATAAGGTCTGAATATGTGAGAGTCTGAACTTGTCCCATCTATTCAAATGGGGCAAATTTCTGTGATATTGGTGATATTTCATACACTGTTGAACTCTGCAAAGCAAGGACTACAAATTAGAAGTAGAAACATGCAAAGGAGCTATATTACCTATCCTGTAGGCTTGGCTACTCACCAGAGAAGGAAGGATAAGAAAGGAGATTAATTTATATAGCCTGACCTATCTCACATTAGCTGCATAGCCACATTTTCCTATTCATGATAAAAGCAAAGTAATCTTTCCCCTGCTTATAAATTCATAGTCCATAAAAAACAATGGAGTCTTGTTTGTAACAATTCCCCAAATGCCTGTTCTTTAGAGGATTCATCTCACCTCACATGGTAAAATGACAGGGGTTGTGACTCTTTCTGGGAATTCTTCTATGTTCCAAAGACATGCACATTTCAATACTTTAGAAAAAAACACCGCACAACAGGCAGAAAAATTATGTTTTGTTCTGAAAATAACAGAAACAAAAAAGGACAAATCAACAACTGATTCACAATTTATGACTTGTTAAGCATTTTGCTTCATAACCACAATCTGTTTACATGAATTGCTTTACTGCAAGAGTCAGAAAGTTAATTTTTCACTTGTAGGAACCTTAGATAAAAGCTTGTTCAGTAACTATTACATACACTACAGCCTATCAGCAGTCTTGAAGTAAATAATTATACACCAAAGTAATTCTACTGCCTTCTGATGATTCACAAGTAACAGAAGGGGTTTGAACCAAAAGAAAAGGAGATTGTCTTACAAGAAGGTATGTTACTGATTGTAATTTACCCCAATCAAAGCTCCCAAGTAGTGTTATTTCTGTGCTCTTTCACACCTCTGAGTGTCAATTTCAAGAACATCCTAAAACTTGGGTCAAGGCTTTCAAAAACAGTGTCTCTGTTGATCAGCTTCCCAGTCATATTCAGCAGTAATATACCTTAAATGTCACAGCCATACATCTAACAGTGTACATTTTTCTATATTCAGTTGGAGTCCAGGAACCTTTAAGATAACATCCAGGAGTGATTATATAATATCCTCCCTTATGCTTCCCATAAACTGAAATGTCATCTCTATAAACTTCCACTCCCTTTAAGGCCCTATGGGCAGCATCTCACTCACTCCCCTTCAGACCAAAGGTCTGCAGAAGCAGTAACTCCCCAAGCTGTGAGCTGTACCCCATGAAGGCTATATTGACATTTTAGGTAGCATGGAGTTAGAGCCCAAGCCCAAACAAGCAGTCTCAACCTTTAGCTTCCTTCCCTCCCTGTTGCATAGTTTGGCACCTTTTTCTTCTCTGCCCAAGAACAACCTTTTGTGTGGATCTGTGGTGTGGGTTTCTAGCTTTCAGAGCAGCCCCCTATGAAGCACTCAATTCTCACAAAGCCAAGGCCCAGGGTCTTCCATGTGCACTTGCAAGAGTCCAAGGAGAGGTCTTGGATTACCAGGTTACAAAGACATCACTCATATCCTCTTTGCCTTTGTAGCATGTATGGGCTTTGAATAGAGAACTGGTTTGTCACCTTGAGCTGGTGCACTTTTGTCCCTTTACAAATCCCAGTCACTTCTGCCCTGGGGTCTATGTGAAGTGTGGCAACTGTATTGCAGACCTTAAAAATAACAGTCTAGGCTTGTTCATGAATGCCTGTTGTGGAAATTGAACTCAGAAAATAGGTAACTCTCACTTGTATTTACCCTTTCTCCCTGGCTCTTTTGCTTTGACAGACACATTCTCAATATCCCATTATCTTGCGTGTTTGTACTACAGTAAGTAGGCATAACTGATTTACCTTCTCTCTAGCATTCACTGTTTTCTATACTTCCATCCTGTCCCTTCTTATTCATCTTTTCTTCTGAACTGAACAAAGAAGGTTGGGTTTTTTTAGAAAAAGGAGAGCAAGATTACCACTGAAAACTACTGTGAATCTTTCTTCCCTTCAATGCACAGCCTCTGCTTAAAATCTTTCCTCAGCTTTCTATCTCTCATTTAAAGAAATGGCATCTTAATAACCAGGGCTTTTTCCCTTTTCTTCCCCAACATGGGTTGGGGAGCACAAAGCCAGACAGCTTTAGAGCATCTTCAACTTCACAGTGACATCCCACATCAGCCCTGTCCCTAGTGTAAGAGGATTGGGCCAAGTGAAGCAACAGACAGCACAGCAAAGTTGTACCAGATGATTATTCACTAAATGCTTTAATCTTCTTAGTGCACTTTAGCAACCAAAACTCAGGAAAAATTTCTGTACCAGATCAACAGCAAGATCTGCCAAACCATAAGTGTGTCCCACCTAAAATCATAATCTGGATATGAGGCCACAGCTTTAGGGACCCCACATGTCAGTGAGGGACTCCCTCTATGTTCATGATGCTTCCTTCTTGCTATAAAAAGCTATTTTTTTTACTTCTCTAAAGAAGCAAAATTACCAAGCAGGAAGCAAAGAAGGTTAAGAGATAGAGAGGGTTATAACTGCAGAATCAGTACCAGCACAGAAGTCTCCAAGAGCAATTGCACTAAGAAAAAATTTACACATACAAATTTATACATACAAAACATACAAATCTTTGCTAATCCAAAAATATGATTCATTAGGTACAAACTGACTGTCAATGACTAGTATTTGTTTGTTCTTAATTTTTATTTATTTCTTCTAAACCAGATAAATAAATCTGATTTCAACCCTAATGCATGACTCACTGTTCTGTGAAAAAAAAGGTTAGTAGCAGCAGTGGCCTCAACTGCAGAATATCAGGTGACTCTATCTCTCACCTCTTTTGTAGCAATAACTACTTGGTGTGGTGATGATAAGAGAAGTACTATTCAGGAGTTAAAATGCTCCCAGTGAAACTAAAAATTAGTGCCAAGAACAGACACAAACTGAAGAGCAGATGTCAAAAAGTCCCCCTCAAACTGTATGAAGGGACAGGAAAGAAGCAGAGGAAATCAGAGATAGGAGAATGACCTGCTTTTTCTGTGCTTTTTCACTGAATGATTCCAATAAACCTAAAGCTTTCTTTTTTCAATAGTAAGTAGAAAGTTGTTTCAATGAAGCTCACCCCTACAGCCACAGGATTCATTCCCTTAAGAAAAAACAACAAGAAAAAAAGTTACCTCTTCCTTTTGCCAGTCTATAAAGGTGAAGGAAATTAAAGTTACAGGGATTAAGCCTGCTGTGTCATCTATGCATTCATTCACCTCCTGATTGAACTTGTCATGCTGAAGCGCATGGCTCAGCATGAAATTGGGAACTAGTTTGAGAAGGGAGAAAAGTGGTTTCTGAACTTATTACCTGTGGGCAGCATGGAGTTAGAAAGGGTACCAGCACTGCTTTTGGTGACTAGAGATGAAAATGTTAAAATCTGAGGCTGTTGGAGGAGATTGTATTGCCCACAACTTGATTGCTTTGGTTGTTTGCTGAGCAGTTGAGGTTTAGTAGCCCCATCTAGATCCCAAAAATGGCATTTCACTCACATGCATGCACATTTTGAGAATGTTGCACCTCATTTGTTCATGCAAATAATTTTTAACATTAAGGATATTTCCTGCTAGAAGGGAGATGCAAAGAGGGCATGTAGGTTCCTGCTAGTACGGCAGGATTGCAGCTTTCCAGCACTGACACTGGTTCTGCACAGAACTCCTCTCTGGAAGAGAGGTTCTGCCTAATATGAATTTCAGTGTTGGCCTCAGTTAGCATGCAACTAAGAAAATAATAGGTATATCACTGCATCTAGTGAAGGATGCAAAGCCTTCCAGGGTTTAAAATTGACTTAGTTAATGATGCAAATCTGTGTGCACATGTGTATTCCTTTAGTTAGATCAGACATGGCTTATCTTGGTTTAGTTCAAACTGCTTCTTCATATATATTTATGTGTATGGATACAAAACTGAATTAAATTGCTCTCATATAGAATGAATATATGCTCTGTCCTCACAGAAGCTGAAAACTATTCTGTTGGTTGAAAGAAAATGAACAATAAATTCAGAGGGTACAACTTCACACATAGACAATGTTTTTGTACTTTGCAGCCTTGAAACTACATCTTCATTGACAATGCACTTTGAAATTTCTGAAATCCATTTATAGATGGAAAAGCTCTTGAGGACTTTTCCTAGTTTCATGTGATCCACAATATTGCACACACAAAAAAAGAATATGCAGAAATTTATTGAGTGAGAAGAGTGAGACACTTCAGTCTGTGCATCCAAGAGAACCACAGTTGAGGTCGGCATAGAATTGTCGTTCTTTTCTGGCAGTTTGTTTCATGCTTGCTGTTTCTTTATCATGGGAAAGTAATAACACAGAAGCATTTATAGAAAGCCCTTTCTTCTAGGTTATTTAGACATCATGAACAATTCTAAGGCTCTTCTCCACACCATGCTATACCTGCATTGCTTACAATTTTGTGAGACTACAGCTATTTAGGTGGAAGTGTTCATTGTTCATTTTTTGTTGTTGTTGGTTAGTGGCTTGCTTTATTGTAGAATCATGGAAGAGAATCATAGAATGCCTTGGGTTGGAAGTAACTTCTAAAGATCATCTAGTCCAACACCCCTGTAGTAAGCAGAGGAATCCTCAACTAGATCAGGTTTCTCAGAGCCTCATCAAGTCTGACCGTGAATGGCTCCAAGGATGGGGTGTCCACCACCTCCCCAGGCAACCAGTTACAGTGTTCCACCACCCTTATAGTGAAGAACTTCTTCCTAACATCCAATCTAAATCTACCCTTCTCTAGTTTAAAACCACTGTCCCTCATCCTATCACTAAGTGCCCTTCTCAACAGTACCTCCCCAGCTTTCTTGTAGGTTCCCTTCAGGTACTGGAATGCTGCTATAAGGTCTCCTCACAACCATTTTCTTTCCCAGGCTGAACAACCCCAAATCCCTCAGACTGTACTCGGAGAGATGTTCCAGCCTTCTGATCTATTTTTTTGTCCTTGGAAATGTATTTTTGGGAATTATAGTTATTCTTTATCTGAGAATGAAGTTAGAGGAAAATACAACATTTTCCCTTTTTTCCATTTCTTTTTTTGGCACTTTCTCCCAATCTTACTTTGAAAAGTACCAACATCCTCACATTTCAAAGAAACTGTGGTACTCATGCCAGAAACATAACTTTTCCCCTCCCTACAAAGAAACCTTCCCAATTTCACCTCATTGTAGTCCATTGGAAGAGAAGGAATCCCTCAGTTCATGTGTGCAGGGCAAATTTAAGTAAATGCCCAGGTTTCAGCACTTTGTCTCTCAGACGCCCACCCTGCTGCCATAAGCCAGCCTAGGACTGAGGTGGGTTTCTTGCGATTAAATTTCTGAGAAAGTAGAGTGGTTTAGCTGTGAAAAAGCCACAGACAAATCTTAGTTGAGTTGTTGTTAGGGAAAAACATTCTTGTAAAACAGAGTAGATATGAAACTGAAGGACCAGAGGATAATTCAGTGGGAAAGAGACCTAGGGAGTTCCCTAATCCAACCTCCTGCAGAAAGCAGGGTCAGTCAAGAAGTCAGACCAAGTTTATCAGGGCTTCATCCATTTAACCTCCTTGAAAATCTCCAAGGATGGAGCTGGCTCAGCCTCTTTTAGCAACCAGCTCCACAGCCTGACTATTTTCACTGGGAAATAGTTTTTCCTTATATCTAGGCTGATCTCTTGTCTGCTTTCACTAATTTACCTGCCCTATTGAGAATTTCACTATCTATGTATCACAGAAGCTCCTTTCATTTTCCTTGACATCCATCAAAATCATAAACTCCAGCTAAGATTTGTCTTTCTTAATACCATGCCTACCTGCCCAAGCAATGTTCCTAAATCCCTCCTTTGAACCCCTTCCTGCTGTCCACCCTCTCTATACTGTCTTTTTTCATTGCCCAGCCATCTCATGGCTGTGCCCATCTCTGGATCCCCTCACCAGGCCTGGGAGGAAAAGACAGGGCGGCAGTCAGGAGAGACAGGAGGAAGAAGAGGGTTAGGGAGAAGGACAAGAGGTAAGAAACAGTAAAGCAGAAATTAATTCTGCATATTTTATTTTCTGGGTATCTGACTTCATGCCATGGGGCCTGATTTGCTGAAATGCTGAGTATTGCAGCTGCAGCTGAGCTCAATAGGACCTGAACTCTGCTTTAAACGGATAAAGCTGAGCACACTGGAAAAACTTGGCCATAGGTGCCTCAGACTGGAAAACCAAAATTTTGTTTGTGAGTCTGTAAAATAGTGCTAATAATATCCCTTATTCTCACAAGGGTCTTGAATAAATAAATGCATTCATTGCAAAGTACTCAGATACCATAGGGATGAGCTCAATAGAAAAGCCCAGGAGGCAACTGAAAATTCTGTTTAGAGAAGGATTTGAATAGTGTGCAGTAAATAAGGCTTGGAGCCTCTCATAATAAGGAATAAACAAGAGACTGAATAATTGTTGATTAAGTGAGCAGAATCCATCCTGTGTGATGAATGAGGTATGGTCCTTTAGAAAAAAATCTATATGTGACTGTGTCATTAACAACTATGTCATAATACAGAGCCACAATGGAGGGGACAGACTTATCTCCTACATTATTTTAATTCTGACATTTCCTGGGTTTTGGGGGTTTTTTTTGGTGTTTTGGTTTGGTTTGGTTTTTTTTTGTTTTGTTTTGTTTTGTTTATTTGTTTTGGTTTTTTGTTTTTCTTGTAAAGTGACTCTGCAATCATAAAACTGTGCTTTTAACATAATTCCTGTACACATTTGTATGTAAGTTTATTCAAAACACTGTAGTTTAAAGCAGCTCAAAACCGGGTCTCTTTTTGTCATAGTCTTCTTCCCATGATATTGATAAAGCCAGAAATACTGTCACAGTTAACATTTTCTATTTCTTGTACTACCTTCTCCTAGTGCACATGAATCCTTCTAACCTTATCAGTGACTAGGAATTAATTTATTGTATGATTCTGTAGTTACCATATTCAATCCATTGCATCAATAATTGCAATACAAATGTATGTGTGAAATGTGTATCAAGCATAAAACAGGCAATCCCATTAGTTAAGGAAGCTGTATTCATTTCTTCATACACAAAAAAATGCTCGATGTTGTGTTTATTGTAAACATTTGTAATTTGAAAGGAAAATTGGATTGTAAATTGCTATAAGGAGTTGAAATAAATTGTTTTATTGCTATTGAAAATTTCAAAAATAAGATCCTTTCTAAAGCAAGGTGCAGCACTGCTTTCAGGAAGTTGTTTTGTTTTCTTTCCCTTTAAGACAAAAGAATATTAAAAAAAAACCCAAAAAAACAAAAAAAACCTCTAGTTTGGTCAGGCAGCTGTTTTCAAAATGTGTTCTGTTACAGAAGTAGAAGAATAGAGGAATTTATAGGTTGCTTGCAGTCTGGCTAGGTTTAATATTAACTTTTGTTCAAAATGTCACTGTACTATCCTCATACAACTTATTTCTGTAAAAGGCAACCCACTGCTGGGGATTTACCCATCAGTTCTTGGGCCAGTTTCTCTAAGCACATTAGCTAGTTTTCAGCAAGACTTCTTCTCCCCTTCCTATTCAAAGCTGACAAAATTAAGTCTTGCTTGCTTTGTTTACCACTTGAGAATAAGGCAAACAGACTGCCAAATCAGCAGGAGAGGATACTTCTACACCTGAGAACTAGGCATCAGAGTCCACCAAAACCCTTCCAGAAAGAATTCAAAACCACAAGCCAAACCGTAGCATCTACTGCCATGTCTTAATTACAAAATCACTAAAGAAATTAGTTTCTAAAGGGAAAGGGAAAGTATGTTTATATAAAGGTAAAATGTCTGAAGATACAAATAAGTGTCGTAAGAATGGCTTTAAAGTTCATATTTGGTCACGTCTAGCCTGCAGAAGAGCAGATGGCATGTCAGCACCAGAAGCAGAATTAATATTTTGGGATTAACCTGGCTTTTCTGTAGCAAACAAAGTGCAGGGATTATCAGCTTTCAAGATTTTGTTTTCCTCCCTGTGGTTTAATGTCACACAATTTCAAAGCAGATAAATATGACACACAAAGCTGCTACCCCTCCTTCAGATTTCATGCTGGAATGTTATTGGAAAATTCAAGACCTGAAGATGTGTTAAACTTTCAACCTCATCCTTGTCATCAAACCAGGAACAGGCACAAGGAGGGAAAACATTTCAGTGGTGGGAGAGCAAGTATACAAATATTTCGCTCTCCTGTAACTTTAGTTCTTTGAGAGGTTCTAAGGATCTTGTCACACATTTACTGACAGATTAAAGTCCCGCTGCTGAAGTGATCTCTACTTCCTTGTTGCACACTCTGTCATCTCCTGAAAGCTGCCATCCCTGTAGCCAAGGTGGCTGGATGGCTTTTGAGTCACCTCTTGACCATCACATTTTGCAGGATAGTATGTTGCCATGAATCAAAACAGATTAAGGTTTACTTTAATAAGCCTGGCTGTTAGCTGCATTGGTCTAAGTGAGGCCCCACAGTCCATACTGTGAAGACAGAAGTTTCTAAGAAAGGGACAAGGCAGAAGCTAGAGATGAAAATTGCTTTGCCTGTCACAGTTCAATCTGCTGTTGAATGTACATCAAAGGCTCCAGTGGATTATGATGAAAACATTAAAAAAAAGATGAGGAACCTACCCTGAATAATAATACTCATGTGGTAACTTAAGACTCATATAACCTAACTACAAGATCCTATCACTCCCAAGAATTATGTCACTTTTTCTAGTGACATGGATCACACATTAAATTATTGTTTTTGTGAACAGGGAAATGTCATTTAAATCTAAGCATTTAGCCTGTTCAGGGGAGCTTCCCAGGGACTAGATGAAATTAAGAGGAGAAAAGCGATGAATATTTTTATTTCATTAGAACTACACTTAAACGTGGATAGTCTAAACATTAATTTACAGTTAAAAAACAAACAAAAAAACAATCCACAAAATAAGGAAGTGAACCAACCCCAGACAACATCTTCCTTACTCCATCTCTTGTCTTAAGGCTGGATCAATGTGCAAAAAAACCGAAGAAATATTTAAACTAATAGGAGACAATTATAGCAGTCAAGCTCTTTTACACCCACCTTTTATTCCCTCCCTAAAGTGTATTTGCCACACAGACAATAGCAGGCAAGGTACGCCATCCATTGTTTCGATAATGATACAGGTGGGTGGAACAGAGGTGTTCACATGATCCCATGACAGAAAAAAATTCCCTGTCAATAAAGTGTGCTTGAAATGCTATGTCTGACAGCCCTGTCTCGTCCCATCCCTGCTTGCTTTAACCTCTCCCCCTCAGTGCCGGAGCACAGAGGTAAGCCATCTCCTCTACTTGGGCTCCCCTGATAGGTTCCTAGCTGGTGGGAAGAGGGCTCTGTGAACCTCCCAATGTTGCACTCATAGCACCATTGCAATCTGGACTGAGGAAAAGTTGCTCTGTGGCTTGTGGATGTGTTCATAGTACCAAACCTCAGCCTCCAACAGGCCCAAACTGCCCTGTCCTGTGCTGGTCTGAAGCTTTCAGGCATGTGAGACTGTCCTCTTCCAAATGTACCCCAGAGGTTTGAAATGCTTTAAACTTTGTAGTCCTTTCCCATGATCAGGGATTCACTGGACTTAGCAGAATGACTGGGATGACAGTATCATAACTGCAGCCCACACATGCTCTAAATACCACATGGAGTTTGCTTTAATTTATAGTCATTACTAATGCACCACTGCAATGATTGAGCCCTGACGATTCTTTTGCTAGCCATATCCCACTGCCTGGGCTGCAGCAAGGAGAACCTGTTTGAGCTGCAAAGCCAGCTTTGGAGGTCTAGGAGTCCTCAATACACAACCATATCCTGTGGCACAAAGGTACCCAACCATTTGGGGAAGAGGCTGAGCTATTGCTGTGATCAGTCTACCTGCCAGCAAAGGGCAGGACTACTGCATAGCTTAGCAGAGACTGCTGAGGTATATGCCATGGGAAACCTGTTTTTATTGTAAGGAAAGGCAGTAAAAATCAGTAGAATAATGAGATGTTTTCAGCTTTGTTTTCTGAAGCTGTATATTCTCCCATTCCATGGACTACAGACACTGGAAAGTAAATGGTGTCTACTAGACAGTGTTTTTTAAAAAAGTACTTAATACATATAATTTAGAGTAGTCTAAGTACTTCAGCTGACACCTTATTCAAAATCTAGCACCTTTTTTCCCTTTCATTGTAGGGGATTCAAACAAGCAGTCTTCTTCTCGGGTATATTAAACCTAAAATAAAGAACATGTAGAGTCATAGAATTACATAGGATTATTGGAATGGAAAATGGCACTTACTTCTAGAAAATACTTATCTTTGTTGTTGCTGGTCTGTAATAGAAAACTACATCTGGAACCCCTATTGTGGCAAAGTCTAAGAGGAAGCTTTATTTCTTCAGTAATGAGAGTCAAAGCCGTGTAGCTTTCAAGATGCTGCAAATTTTGTGTTCCCTGAGCAGAGACTGCTTTTAGAAGGCACTTCACCTATACCAGATGCTGCCACAGAGCAACACCATAATGGAAATTTTAAGCCCTCTTCCCCTTGCATGACATTTCTGTCTGCCCAGCACAGGGTTCAGTAAGTAAGCAAAAATACATACCAATAACAAAAGCAAAAATGCTTTTATTTATTTTTCCCTGATCTCTAGCGGTTTGGTGACACTCAGAAAATACTTCCCAAATGAATAATTTAAGTCTTTATGGCTCATTCAATTTCAGGTTACACACTGCATTTTCTCCAGCTCAGACTATGTCAGTATAATGCAAGAGATAGCCTTTCAAGACACAGAGTTACTATTCTCCATATATGTAACATTGGCCAGTATTCAAGCCTGGAGACATAACAGAGGCTTTTGTGCAGATACTTTTGGCTGATATTGGGAACTGCTATGATAAAGAGGAATGGAAGCCATCTGCGGAAAACACACACACACACACACACAAAAGCAGTTTTACTGGTCAAGAAATCCAGGATCAATGCCACACTTGATCTCTGGATATTATCAGAGCTATGCAGGAGCCAGAATTTCTGTCTCAGAGACAGCCCAGGATTTTTAATCTTTCCAAATTAGATCAGAACAGAATGTTTATTTTCAGAATTTGCCCTATGAATGCTTTTAATTAAAATCTGACTTTCTATTTTGGCATTTGTCATTTATAATTTTTCATTTAAAAGCAAAATTTGCAGTGAAAGCCACTCCAAAATGGAGCCAAGGGGTTCCAGTCTGATGAGCTTCAGTCTTTTCAAAACATTGAATTACAGAAAGTGAGGCGGTCACTTCATTACATTCCATTTTGTTCAAAATGAATATCATTATAATCAATATTTCCTGCAAAATGTCATAAGCCTATACTATCTAACACAAAGCTCCTTCCACCAAATAGTTTTTACCATACCTACTAAAAAGTACTTATCTACATGGGGTGAATTCAGACACCTGATGTCTCTTCTGTACAATCTTCTGCCTCCCTCAAGCTCATTTTTTATTAAAGCCACAAAAGTAAGCTAGAAAAGCTGTAGGGGAGGAGAAAAAGACCTAGAAGAAGAAGCAACAGCTGATACAATAAAAGGATATGCCTTATTCAGGGACATCACTAAGGCTAGCAAGTACTCCTTTGCACCCATACTCCCCATTGCCAAAGGGCTGAGGTAGCAAGTCATGGCTTACATGGGAGGGATGAGCTGAGCTGATCTAACACTGTCATCTCACTCATGCAGACTGGGTTCAGGGGCTCTGGAGCCAACCTGACTGAGCCCTGAACTCGGTTCAAATGAAATATATAGTAGGAGAGCCACAAGGATCATCTCTGTACCAGACACAGCCTCTGGTGTTTTGCTCATCCCTGGCCTCAATGTGCACAGCCAGAAGTGGAAGCAGACGCACTGCAACAGTAACACAACTTGCAGGACATGTCCAGCCAGGATGCCCGAGACATGGCAGGGACACCCTTCCCTCGCGTGAGGCATCAGCTCAGCTTTTATCATAACAAGGGCTCAACTCCTCCACAGTACTTCTGCATATCAGTCTCTGCTTCTCTCTGCCCAGCATCACCAGCAGAGATGCAGAAAGAGTCAGATGTCTAGAAGATGCTGCTTAAATTGAATTAAGATGCAGGCTGATGTCCTCACAAGAAGCATGGGAAGTGGTCAGCCTACATATTTAGAACTGGGAAATTACTATAGGGAAAAAGAGCAAAACATTAATTTTAGAAACAATGATAAACAGAATTATTTATGTCCTAGTAAAGCAAAAGACTTAGGCCACATGTCCCAGGAGGACTGAAACACAGTTTTCTTCCTGCTACTGTGACTCAACCTATTGACTCAACCTCTCTTTTCTGCCCTAGTCTCCACCCCTAGCCAGGCTGCCCTGAGGGGCTCAGGAGCTCTGGGGGCTGCAGGAAGAAGCCCAGCAGTCCTTTCCCTACCTGTATTGCAAGCTCTGCCTGGCCTCTGAGCGGCCACACACACCTGGAAGAAGGCTTGAGGTATGGTTGGATGACAGTGAGTCTATGGCTCCTTCCATGCTTCTTCCTTCTTTTGCATCACCTCTTTTCCACCCCCTGCATGAGGACTACATAGGTGGCACCATAGAGGAGTTCAAATATGCAGTAATAGATACTTTTACATCAGCTGCAGTCACGTGGGTGCCAATGTGGAGATGCTTCTCACTGCACCAGTGCTTATGTCTACAACAGTGTGACAGTGACAATTTAATTCAGATCCTTATGGTGTATGTCCTGCTTATGTATTGCATCTTTATGAATTTGTTCTGCTCTGCAGCAGTCTTTGAGAAATTCAGGGCAGACTTACAATTTTTCCAACTAAAGATACCACAGTCAGGTTTCCAGCTTTGGTGTTACAACCGCACAAGGGCAGTCTGACCTTATCTCCCAATTCATGCCACAAGTATCTCATCCTATCAGGGTAGGATCTCTCCAGTGTCTATTCGGGACATGTTTAATGCTTCTCAGTAGTACAAGAAGAGTAACGTATCAGCATAATAGAAAATCTGGTGCAGTATTATCTTTGGCTTTACTTTTAGGTAAAATATTTCTGCTTTCTTTTAAAACAAAACTTGAAGACTGTTTCCTCCCTGTCTGAGGATTGTTTTGCCACGTTTCAGCACAGACTGGGACTTGTGTGGTGTATTATTAATACAAATTATTAATAGGAGTTAATAATGGAAGCACAGACACTTTAGGGAATGAGATCATTACAATTAAGAGTAAGAGGAGCCTACACAAGAAAATGAAACCTTACATTGCTTAAACAGCTTTAATAATAACCAGTGGGTTTCCACTCATTAAGATTACTTTAAGTATCTGCATCAGAGAGATGGTCAAAGAAAATGTATTCAGAGATAAACTGAAGATTAAAACAGGGCAATGAATGGGGAATGAGATCACATTTCTTTCTGAATATGCAAATAGATAAATATCAGAACAATAGATTTTCTTCTGTTCCCTTCACAAAGGTGCAGTTTGCTTATCTGAGATCATTGTGAGGCTGGTAAGAATACAAGGCTTAATACAAAATCTCTCAGAGACAAAAAGTTTGGCCAGACTGGATTTATTGTCATAGAAATCTTTATATATACACAGACATATATATGTGTAAAAATAACTACACTTATTTTTTCCTTTACCTACTGTTCCCTTTATGCAGAAATATTATACAGTTAGAAGAGTGGAAACAGGAAAAGAGTTATTCCTCTAACTTAATGAGATGTACACAGCCGTACAAGTATGTTGTCTGTGTGACATGCATAACTGCCTTTACAGACCATAACAGTCTTCAACTAGCATCATCTCTATCAGTGACATGGACAGTGGCATTGAGTGTACCCTCAGCAAGTTTGCCGATGACACCAAGCTGTGTGGTGCACTTGACATGCTGGACGGAAGGGATGCCATCCAGAAGGACCTTGACAGGCTGGACAGGTGGGCCCATGCCAACTTCATGAAGTTCAACAAGGCCAAATGCAAGGTCCTCCATCTGGGTCGGAGCAATCCCAAGCACCAATATAGGCTGGGCAGTGACTGGCTCGAGAGCAGCCCTGAAGAAAAGGACTTGGGAGTACTGGTGGATGAGAAGCTCAACATGAGCCATCAGTGTGCCCTTGCAGCCCAGAGGGCCAATAGTATCCTGGGCTGCAGCAAGAGAATTGTGGCCAGCAGGTTGAGGAAGGTGATTCTCCCCCTCTACTCCACTCTCGTGAGACCTCACCTGGAGTACTATGTCCAGTTCTGAAGCCCCTATTACAAGAAGGACATGGATGTGCTGAAACGTGTCCAGAGAAGGGCCACAAGGATGATCAGTGGGCTGGAGCACCTCTCCTATAAGGACAGACTGAGAGAGTTGGGATTGTTCAGTCTGGAGAAGAGAAGGCTCTGGGAAGACCTTATTGTGGCCTTCCAGTATCTTAAGGGGGCCTACAAGAAAGCTGGGGAGGGACTTTTTAGGCTGTCAGGCAGTGATAGGACTACGGGGAATGGATTAAAACTAGAGATAAATCGATTCAGGTTAGACATTAGGAAGAATTTCTTCAGCAGGAGAGTGGTGAGACACTGGAACAGGTTGCCCAGAGAGGTGGTGGAAGCCCCATCCTGGAGATTTTTAAGACCAGGCTGGATGGGGCTCTGAGCAACCTGATCTAGTGGAAGGTGTTCCTGCCATTGGCAGAGGGGGTAGGAACTAGATGGTCTTTCAGGTCCCTTCCAACCCTGACAGTTCTATGATTCTAGCATTCATGTGTTAACTTACCTGTGGTGATGGTAAGCAAGTCCATAATTCTTTGAAAATCCAACGATACCTAGTACAGTCAGTAGCTAAACCCTAAATGGAAAGAGTATCCATCTGCTACAGGTTTTAACACACTATTTTTTTCTTTAATTCAGAAGATGTTATTCCTTGTAAGCATTGTGCACAGCTCACTGAAGTCCAGGGGCTCCTTCCTCTTGGTTTGGGGGCGTTGCTTATGTATTGAGGCTGTATGGAAGAAAAATTCATCAGCATCACATAAAATGTCATGTGTGAGTTGGCAGTGACGGAAGGTCTTATAACTGAGGTCTTCCCACGGGAGATCCTGTGTAACCTTGCCGTGAGAATAAACTTCTGCCCTGAGTGAAGACCATGAAATTGGCATAAAATTAGCATTTCTCATAACTCATAGACATAAGTCTAAGGTGCTTTATTTTTGTTAAAACTTGATGGAAGCTGGGTGCCCAGTTCCTCACATGCCTTTGAAAATCCATGTCTCGGCTGTTTCTTCCCGTTGCACGCTAAGAGGCAGAGTGCTCAGACAGAAGCAGGTTCTGCTCTGCCCTTCTGTTTAGTGTCATTTCACTGCCTCTGAGGGTGAGGGAAAAGTGCACACTGGGAATGGCCAGGCCGCTCAGACATCCTGTCTGAGGATGGTTACACCGGATAGTTACATCTTTTCCTCATGTGTAATGACCTACAGGACACATGCAGTGAAGACAACATGACATGAGCTTTGATATGAGCTGGACAAAGTTTCCAGTACTCATTTGGTGCTGAGGTCTGGACTACAACATCTCCACTGACATTTACTCGTGTTCTAGCTAGACCAAAGTTTGTTCAAGTGCACATGCCTGTTCTAGGGCCATCCCTTCAGTTACATAATGCAACATTCACACAGTTATGAACCCAAGTTTACCACTTGGTTTAATGAGATGGCACAAATGATCCCTTCAGTATACTCATTCCATGTAAAGCTTACTTGAGAAAGTTTTCAGAATGTATATCAAATTCATTCAGAGCCTGCAAAAGCACAACGTACAACCATACAGCAAACCTGTTGTCCTTCTTAAAACTACACTCAAATCCATGCTGCCATCCAGATGCTGAAGACAGGACTATTATCCACTTTTCTGCCTCCCTCATTACATTAGCTTCCTTAATAAGAACAGGGAATTGGAAGAAGTTATGATACAAACCAGCATTTCAAACTTTTCAAAACAGCAAAAAGTAAGCTATCAGGGCTTTCAAATTTTTGTTATATTTTACCGCCATTAACTGAACCTGTTTCCGAGACAGATGTATTTTATAATCCAATTTCTTTAATGAAGAGTTCAAACCCACAAATTGTGCGTGTGTCGGGGACTTAAATGGGAGCTGATGACTTGGTGTCTCTCTGACAAAAGCTAATTCATGAGTTGACTGTGTGAAAAATAAATGGCAAGAGTATTAATAAAACATATTCTCCATGAACAAACTCCTTGCAAATGTAGCCTGAGTACATTTTCACCACCAGTGTTTCCTTAGAAAGACGTCATCCCTTGAGAGGTATGCATAGTAAGCAGTGCTGAGAGATGCAGAGGAAGTGCACAGTGACTGGGTGCCCACAGGTCTAACAAAAAAAATTTCCCATATACAACAGAAGTTGTCATCCAGAAACTCACAGTCAGTACAGACAAAAAGATTGCTTTAAGAAAGGAATCAGTGTCAGCAGAAAACAATGATAGAAAATGAGCAGATATAAACATGGAAAATGTGTGTGTATCACATCATTCTGTGTTACTGGAGCAATGATATACATAGTCACAGGGAGAAAAATGGCCAGAACAATCAAGAGGTTGAGAACTGTGTTCAACTTTAAAATTTCAGTAGTGAAAACAAGACATAAAAACCCGATACTGAAGGGACCTACATAAACTGGTGTTTCTGATATTTCATCCATGTGTTTTTTTTTTCTTTTTCTGTATATATCACTATCCTTTGTACTAATTAAAATCTTCATTTACATGTACTTCGTCTCTCTCTTCTTCTTGACAACTTCACTCTGTTATGTTCTTTTTTTTTTTTCTCTCTGTCATCTTTTACCTTTCCAGATATCTCTTTAATTATTTTTTCCTTAAGATCACTTTTCTTCTATCCAGTGCAGAAGTGGCTGCTACTGTTTGTTCTTCTTTCTTTTCCTACCTTACCTTTTGCTTTCTTTCCTTCAGCACTTCTCCCTCCTTTTTCTTGCTTTCATGCTTAACATTTTGTGGCTCTCTGTGCTCACTCCCTCTCTGCCCTACTCCATCTCCTCTTACCCTATCTCCTCTATTACAAAAATTCTCACATAATCCCTTTCCATAGTCACAAAAATGATGATTCCAGCCTCTCATCAGATGCACTTTCCTCTCCTGGAAGCCTTTTCTTCTCTAAACCTCTCCTAAACTTATTACTGACTTGTCCCAGAATCTACTCACAATTGCAAACTCCTTTTCCACCAAATTTGCTCGTGCATGTATATTAACTGTACATACTTGGACTTGTATCCTTTACCCTTTTGTCTATAAATAGAAATATGGATGAACTACCCTATCCTCTGCTACTGCAATTTCAGACTGCCAATGGATAGAAGTGGGCCAGACACTAGAAAAATGACAAATGCTTTCTCTTAATGCCTCTCTCTTCCCAAATGGAGTAAGGGAGAGGGACTTATGGACTAGAAAAATAAAACAGCTTTAATGAAAAAAAAAAAAAAAAAAAAAAAAAGAATAAATACAAAAGCATTAAAAAATAGTATTTAATCCAACCCTCCTGATGACAGTTATATCACCATTACCATCGATACTGTGGAAAAGGCACTGGGAAAGTCCCAGACTGGATTCAGCAGCAGATGGAAACTGTATTCAGGAGCTGGATTATGGAAATGGATTCAGGAAACCTCACATTGAGAACTGAGTAAAGGTGGACATTTTGCTGTCAATAGCCAACAATAAGGATAGTTGACCCAAGCTGGAGTCAAAGGAAGAATAGGATCAGCTCCTGAATGTTTGGGGTTTTTTTCCTACTGACTTGGGTACTGCTACTGAAGGCAGCAGTATCACCAGGTTCAGGAAAAACATAGGAGAATCACTACATCAATATGGATATTAGTATATTAGTAAATGCTACACAAGCATATGTGCTGAGGTCAGGTCAGCAGTCCCTGGCATCAGCATGCTTTTAGAGGTACCTGTTTTTTAGAATGGCTTTCTAGACCATTCAAATATGAATTGATATGTGGCATAACACAATTTAGCCTGTTTTCATCCAGCTGTTTTTTAATCTAGAAGCAGACAGTTAATAGTTAGTGGGAAATAGTTTTACATTTTTTCATGATATACCTCTACTCACTCACTTTACCCAGATAGTGGCATGTGCTCAGCAGCTGAAAATGTATCTGGATACTAAAGAACTGGAAATATCAAGGAGTGATTAAGAAAATCTGACAGCTTGTAACATACCTTTATTACCTCAGTAATGAATTTTGATTGATTTGATGCAAGTAGGTCATAATGAGTATCTTTAAATCAATTTACAGCTCAGAAATACTCATGTAGTTGGCACGATGACAGAGCAGCATACAATAACGTGAGGCAGTGCTGCCTGGCAGCACCACATGTTCATGCTGTGGTCTCACACAGGGCATGCTTATCAGGTGGTGGTTCCTCCCTGTCAGCTGGCAGCAGAAAAAGTTAAATGCAATCAGAAAGATGTATGTCTGTTTTAAATAGGAAACCAACCCTACTTCCACTATTGTAATGCTTCTAGTTTCAAGCTTCAGGTAGATGATCAGTTAATGCAGGTGTTTTAACTGGCTAGATAATATGAACTTTTCTTTTCCATGCTGCTTTTCTTCCCTTGATGTTTTGATCTGTAGAGGACTAGTTTGTTCTCTTTCAAATACCAGCAGCTAAATAATCATGGTTTTGTTTCTGTCTAATAAAGACCAGAGTCTACCAACCGACTTAGAATGTTGTTTCTCTTGCACCTACTCTCTTTTTTATCTTTTCCTTTTCAGTGAATTGTTTGCCTAATTCATGGGTGCAAGGCTAATTCCAGATGTTCACTTTCCCCTACAGAAATCTTCTTCATCTTCAGCAATACATCTGGAAAGATGAGGGGAAGCAAAAAGAGAGCTCTGGTGCAGTACATAGATCAGGACATTACTAAACCAGCCAGGGTTTGTTTGTTCTTTCTCATTAGCATTCTTTCCCCACTAGTTCAATAATGAATTTTAGCTGACTGTTCGTCTTGAGATGAGGCCCCCAAAGCCTTCTCTCTTTCCAGAGTCACATACCTTTCCTAGCTTTTTTACCTCTACTTACCTAAGCTACTTTGAAAATATCTTTTAAGGGATCAGCAATCCCTGAAGTCAAAATTCTGATACACATTGTCTTCATGCTCACACCTAAAATTCATCCTTAAGGAGAAGAAGACATCTTTGTTAGCTTAGGAAAAACATATATATGTGTGAAAGCAGTCTAAGTGCTAAACAGAACTTGACCACAGGAGAACTGAAAGTTTGGAGGCATGCTGCTGCCCACATTAAAGCTAACTCATACTTTCCTCCTTTCTTTTTTTATTACTCAACTTCCAAATTATTTTATTATTATTATTATTATTTTCCCAAATCAGGACAGGGGAAACTACTGTGCAAGAGCCTTGCAGTTAAGAAATTTGAGATACTAGAAAATATCCTGAGTGAACATGTCAAACCCTTGAGCTTGACAGGTTTTGAAGAAGAGCTTTGAATTTTGGGGAAAAAAAAACAAAACAACCAAACACCACAATTCTTTTTGGCACAGTAAAAGTGGCAGGTTTCAGTTTTCCTATAAATAAAAGTTTTGATCCTTGGTTTCAAAATAAGTTCGTATTTCAAAATATATTAAATACTACCATATGTTATAAAAGTGCAACACAAAATAAAAAATCCAAATACCTGCACAATGAATTTTGATTTTTTTCAGCATTTTACTGCAGTTCTTAATAGAATTATAAAAATTTGGGGTTTTGGATATAGGGTTGTAAAGTTTCTACATTTTAGAAAGTAGAAAATGCTTTGTGTTCTTGAGTGACATTTATGGGTTAGGAAAAGAACACTGCAGAGTTATAAAGAAGCCAGTTGCAAACTGACTGATGTGCTATCTTATGTCATGTTTGCCAAATTCATATTTTGCTCCAGCGCATATGTTTGATTTGAAGAGTTCCCTGCTCCGGAGAGTTCATAACTGCTCGGATATAAAGATCAAGATTGAAAAAAAATGACATTTCTAAGGTTCAGCCATATTCAGCCAGAGCTTTTCACCATCCACAAGGAACACAGCCTCCAGAAAAGATCCTGTTATTCAGCAGATAAAGAGGGCAACTCTCAATTATTATATTTCCCTTCAATGTTTTAATTTTCATGCTGTCTTTCAGTGACATTGAGAGTAACAGTCAGAACAAAACAAACCTAAGCAACAGCTCCTTGTCATTGCTCCCTAATAAAAGGAAATGTATTGGTCTCTATGGCTTTGACCTTTTGCAATGGGATGTAATGAAGTGACATAAAGAGAAGGGGATATGCAGCTACTGAGTTTACACTAGAAAGACGTTATCACAATGCTCAATCGACATCTGAAACTTCCTTTTAAACAGCATGTTTGCTGAGGTCAGTGAAGGAAGTTCTCTTGAATTTGATAAGTTATGGTGAGGCTCTTCTAAAATTATTGCACTGGCTACCTGACTACCTGCTGTATCTAATGCTAAATAATTACAGAAAATTAATGGAATCAATAGCTAAATGGAAAAAAACCCCAAAAAACTAACAAAAAAAAATAGTTTGAAATACAAACCACAGAAGGTTAAAAAAAAAATAAAAACAAAAGACCAACCCTTTGATGTGTATTTTTTTAAATAAAGATTCCTGATTAATCCCACAAATTACTATTGTATTTTAGCTGAATTGAACAACAGTGAGATCAAAATACTTGTTAATCCTGTATTGTTCATTTTCTCTACTTTTAACACAACCATGTCTAGGTCTATTTAACAGCAGACAGGATTATTGATTGGTTCTGTTTTGCATTTAAGAATAACAAAACCACATATTTGGAGTGCTTTAGAAAAATATCTAACTATTAATGAGTGCATAAAAGGCAAGAAAAAGAACAGAAAGTTAAAAACTAGTCTAGACATATTAGAAATGTAAACACTTTAAAACTTTAAACAGTTTTCAGCAATAACAATTTGTGCATAACTCTTCTATCTGCTTGTTCTTGTCATTTTCATGACAATTTGTAGTGAATCAACAAGCTCAAAAATAAAAATTTTCACTTAACAAATGTTTCATTTTACCCTGAAGAGGATTTTTAAAATCCAATCTGATAAATTTATAAGAGATTGTTATTCATTCTATGTAAACCAGAAAAATATTTCTGAATGAAAATTGAATGGAAATTAATATTTTCT
>JANHGN010014942.1:52140-68514 GCA_024605025.1 Megaceryle maxima | reverse complement strand
AATTGTTTTTGGGTTTTTTTTATAACAGGGCAAACTGTTTTTTCAAAGCAGGTGAAAACTTCATTAATATTATATATATATAATATATGACATTGCACCCACACAGGCTTAATTTTGGGAATCCTTTCAGTCATTGCAATTCATTTTCCTTCATGAGCTAGTGCATTCAGTCATTGAGGTTCCAGAGCTCAGTGCTCTGTGAGTAGTGCTGCTTCCTTGCACATGTAAAGGGGCTGAACACACAAATTATTTGTAGCAGGCTACACAGCTATTGACATATGCATTAATTGTTACCCATGACAGGATGGATCCTAGCAGGGGTGATCCACAGTAGGCAGCATACTACAGCACTGAGTAACATAAACCTCATTATATTGAAAATAGTGCTAAAATCCAAAGCAATTTAATGCAATGTAACACAGCTGTGCTATAGACTGTGCATAGCCCATCTCTGGAAGACCCATCAGCGACAGATGAAATAAAGTTGTGAACACCTCATCACTGGAAGTGTTTTAAGACCAGGCTGGGTGAGGCTGTGAGCAGCCTGCTCTAGTGAGAGGTGTCCTTGCCCATGGCAGGGGGGTTGGAACTGGATGATCTTTAAGGTCCCTTCTAACTCAAGCCATTATAGGATTATATGAAATGACAATGGTCATGCTTTTTATTTAACTTTTGATCTGTCAAGATTCATACTAATATATATGTCCAAAATAGATGATAAGCTCTGACTTGCCAAGAATACCTGAGAGAAGTTGAAAACTGTATGTTGCTTTTTGCAATGTATGTTACCACTATTAAAATGCTGCTTCAAACTATGTGAATACTCAATCTGTAGTTCAGGGTTGTTTCTTAAAAGCTTCAAAACCTAAAAAATGTCAGTGCCTCACTGTGGATAAAGAGGAAGGAATAGACAATTTTTTATCTTCTGTATCAGAAATGTTCCTGTCTACTCATGATGACTATGTGCATTATGGAGAAATCCATAGCACATCACCCGGCCCAGAATGTTGCAGTCAAATAGAATTCAGTATTATATTTCTGTAGTTGACCTTAACAGAAGACACACCCATGGGCATGAAGTATGACATCAATGGTAGTGCTAGGGAATGAGAAGGCTTGTAAAGATTTGTTAAGATTATTTTATCATGCTGCTCAAATCTCAAGGATCTCTGACTCATTTAATTCTTTTTATATTTTTACGTTGAATGATAGGATGGAAGACTGAATACTAGTATCAAAATTTAATCTTGTGCAAGATGGCACAGCCCTGTGGAGGTTGGCAGTCTACTGAACAATGACTATGTACGTGTGATTGGTGCACACTTTGCCTCACACTGCTGTCAGCTCTTCTTCAATGCTGGTCAAGTGTGACTGCAAAATCTGTCCTAAAATTTTGCAGAACTAATTCGTGCAGTCACAAAGTTATGTGAAAACAAGAACTAAGCAAAACTGTAATCCCTTGGAACATTGCCATGAGGAACAGATCTTTGATAATTCATATATTTGTGTGGTAGTCCGAGAAACTGCATTTGGCATCTTCCAAGTTATTGACTGTTGAAAGAGAAATTCTTCCACACATCGATGTTTTCAGATGCTATCAGAAATTAAGGTAAAGTGTTGAATCTGCTTAGTATAAATTTCAGTATATTAATTTATTTTCATCAGCTATTCTTTGCAACAGAAAGCTGCCACACATTAGCAGTATAGGGGCTGCTCATACAGAAATTATTTTCATATATTCATTTTTAACATACATTAGCTTTCTCCATGAGCCTCTCTATTACAGCAAGATAGATCATAAGCAGACATCGTTTCAGTCTTACTCAAAATTAGAAAAAATTGTTTGAATCAAAATCAGCCTTCCATAACTACAGAAGGAATATAAGTGTGGTGGGTTAACCTTGGCTGGCTGCCAGGTGCCCACCCAGCCATTCTCTCACTACCACTCTGCAGCAGCACAGGAGAAAAAATGGTGAAAAAGCTCATGGGTTGAGATAAGGACAGGGAGATCACTCACAAATTAGTGTCACTAGCAAAGCAAACTTGACTTGGGGAAATTAATTTAATTTATTGTCAATTAAAAATAGAGTAGGATAGTGAGGAACAAAATCGAAATGTAAAATACCTACTCTCAATTCTCTTTTCTGCCCAAACTCAACCTCATTCATAACCTCTTGCTCCTGAGCAACGCAGGTGGGTGAGGAATGGGGGTTCTAGTCAGTTCATAACCATCTATCTTTGCTTCTTGTTCGTCCTCACACTCTTCCCCTGCTCCACCATGGGTTCACCACCCACAGAATACAGTCCTTCACAAACTTCTACAAAGTGGATACTTCCCACAGGCTGCAGTTCTTCACAAACTGGTCCAACAGGGGTCCTTTCCATGGTGTAAGCATGTAAGCAGGGGGGTAGTCCATTCAGCCACAGCTCCTGCTGGAAAACCTGCTCCTGTTTGAGGTCCTCCATGGGCTGCAGGGGACAGCCTGCTTCACTGTTATCTTCTCCGTGAGTTGCAGGGAAATCTCTGCTCCAACATCTGGAGCACCTACTCCCCTCCTTCACTGACCTTGGCGTCTGCAGGTCTGTTTCATTTATTTTCTCATTCCTCTGTCTTATATCTACTGCACAGCATTTTTCACTCTTTCTGAAATATGTTATCACAAAGGGTCCACCAGCTTGGCTGAGGGGCTCGGCTGTGTTCAGCTGTGTGTCCATTTTGGAGCTGTCAGGAACCAGTTATTTCCAGGGTGGGACAGTCCCTGTCCTCCTCTCACAGAAGCCACTCCTGCAGCACAGCCTGCTACCACAACCTTGCCATGTCAACCCAATAGAATGCATTTAACAGTTAAAGACAATGCCAGTCACTTGACTGAAGCCTATGTGACCTTCTACAAGATTTTCCATACTGCAAGTTTAGAGCTTTGATGTAAAGCATCAGCAAAACTGGCAGTAGCAACAGCAGCATTGAGTTTTCCTGTGGAGAAGATTGTCTAAGATAACACTAGGAAAATCAAAATTATTATTCTGAAAGTATTTCCTTAATCTATTTTCTTTTGAAAGAAAGGGAAACATAAGTCAAGACATGACAAAATGATGTAAATTGCTTTTATTTTATTATCTAGAAGTGTGCATCACATCTTGTAGGCTTTTACTTCCCTTGAAGCAATACAAAAAAAATATAGAAAACTCATTGTCAAGAAAAGTCACAACCAGAAATATAAATAAAAGTATCTGAGCTACAAATAAAGAAAGAAAGCCTGTCTTGCACACCACACAATGGATATAAAAGACTCATCCACTTAATATAAATACTTCCCTAATAATAGAATGTTCAGCATCTTTGGGAACGCTTTGGAGTAGCTGTTTAAAGATAAAAGGTTATAAAGAAGAATTATGTTTTGTCAGAATTCTCAGGAGCACAGGTACACAACTAATATTTATCTGAATACTAAAGAAATACTCAAAACTGTTTCTTACATTTCTGCTTTCCTTCAGTAATTCATACTCCTGATGTTGTCCCTAGCAAACAAATAACTGACCTGAGGCAATTTCAATGCAATCTGTATGGATGTAAACGCACCATCCCTTACTACAAAAAAATATTCACATTCTTAAGAACTTATAACACAACATATTCACGAAGACTTTGTGAATTCACGGCAATGAGGCTGTTGTCTGGTTTCCAGTCATTCAGAGCAGATGTATGATTTTAGTAGAAAATTTAGCATTCATTTACTTTAGGTTAAGAAAAATCAAGAACACAAAGTTTTCATCAGAAACATGTATCTACTCTGTATCTACCAGGTTTTGAGGTGCTTTGAGACCAAAAAAAAAAAAAAAAAAAAAAAAAAAAAGGGCATTACTTGCTGAAGCATCAAATTCTGTGTTTGTTTTTGGTCTGTTTTTTGAGTCAGTGAGGATAAAGGCTAACTTCCACGCTGCGGTTTTAGTTGCAAAAATGATGGTACTCTATGAAATTTTACAAATACTCTGGAGATTCCTCTCTAAAAAATGCACCAGACATAGAACGCTTCCTTCTCTTTCTTGAAAAATGAATTCAGGGCAGAGCATCTGAAAGTGCTGTTAAACAAATATTTGGCTAACACTGGACAGTAAGAAACCTTATCTACAGATAATTTTCTGGGATACACAGATAAAAAGCTGCTTCTGTAAACTTAGTGAAACCTCCTTGGATTCTACCTGTGCAGGTCTCATTAGGCAGGTGTCATCTTTTTAACAGATGGTAGGAGATAATTTCACATGCAGCCTCCAATGCTATGCTTCTCATGAAAGCATCAATTGGAGTAGAGAATTCCACTCAAAGGATGAGAGCAAAAAAAGTTACTGTTGGAGCTGTCATTGTAAAACTGAACAAAATCACAACAGCGAGTATGAAGTGAAAAATCTGTGTGGCAGATACTGCATATAGCTGCATCTAACAAAATTGCTGGTAGACATGGAAGCAAAGAGATTAAAATTATGGTGTGTTTCATTGGTTTATACTCCGTTACAACTACAATTTTTTTTTTCTCTTTTTCTTTATAATTCTTCCTTGACAAAGAGAAAAAATGGGAGAGAGGACAAAAAAAGGGAGAGAGAAAATATATATTTCTATTGTGTATCTTGCACTTCTTAATTTCTCTTCCTTCACTTCTGGCTGTTTGGGGTAGGTATTCAGCTGGTGATATGCACAAGTTTCATTAAGGTCAGGAATTCAACAACACCTTACACCAGCCTTGAATCTGCCCTGTCATATAGTATATCATGTAAAACATCGGAGCGTAATTTATTAATTTATTTCTCCTTTTTAGCAGATGTATGGGATTGAGCAAGCCAAACAATTGTATTCTGTCTCCTGCTCCTTGTCTGAAAGAAATATTTTTTTTAATGCTTCAGAAAAATAAAATATTTCAAAGAGTAATTATTTTATACTAGATAAATCAAGGAGAAAATGTAGAAAAAATCCTTCCTGAAAATATTTTTAATGATGAATTTAACAATGAATGAGCATCACTGCATTTCTCACAACACTCTTTAAGCTTGTTGGTTTTCTGTGGGATGAGAAAGTTTGTGTGTTGGATATGAATCTAAATGTGATGCCTTTGTCAATGAACATCACAGGTAATAAGCCCCCTTGACCAATAGTGTCTTGGGAAAGGTCATGTGATACATAATAAGGTCAAGTCTTGTTTCTAAAGCAGACATTATTTTAAAGGATTGTAGGATTTACTCAGCCATTCTCCTTATCAGCAGAAACTGTTTCAATGGTAGGAGCTTCATTCCGGGGAGCTAGGCAGTATGAAAGCAAGCAACTCAAAGAATCCCGTCTTTTAAATCTGTGCAAGATATAATTCTTATATGTTATCGTATAAAATGGTGGAAGAGTCTACTATGAAAGCTAAGTGATTTATTACATTGATATGGAGCACAGGTGAACATATTTCTTCCTTTTTTCACTGATACCATTAAGAAGTATTGCTTCATTTATCTTATATATTCTACCTTCATTTATCTTATATGTTTTACCTTCAACACTGGTTAGAAGGCTGCAATACCAACTTTTAAAAGAAACTTTCGATACTCAAATAATGAGATTCCTTTGTACAAAACACAGTTCAGGGGACTTTGGAATGTCCTTCTTTTCACTCCTTCTGTCAGGAGAATACTAAAAATAAATTAGTGAATAATCCTGAAAGAACAGAAACATTAAGCCCCATCTTACTAACCATCCTCCCTTTTTATATGTAAACAAACTTAAAATGTTCTTAGTTGGCAAGCATGTGATAGTAGAAGAATATACTTCATACTTCAATGGCATAGACATTGAGTGATGAATTACATGAGTTCTTGACTCATATGGTGAATAAATCAACAAGAGGATTAGTAATACAGTCAAACCATGGGGAAAAAAAAATATCAAGAACATAAACATGAGAGATAACAGGGTACATTTCAGAAAAGTATCATGAGCAAAGATTTTTAAATATGAGAAAGTAAATCATTCTCCCCTTGCCTTTCCTGAGATGTCAAAAGCTGCAGCCAGGTTCCTCAAGGCAAAACTTCAAAACTCAGCAGATACTGGGTTACATAAGACAAGAGTTTACCAGGATGGAAGACATTCTTGGTGGAAATTGCAATGAATGGCTTTCAGTGAAGTTCCACTAGCAGCATACGTGGAAGACATACAGAGCTAAGAAATCCAAGGGAAAAAAAGAAAATACATATTAGCTAATGCAAAATCTAATCACTCAAGCAAAATAAATTATAAGATCTGATGTCTTTTTCTAGTTTTCTCACTGGGCTCACTACAACCTGTGCAAATTAATTCAAATGTAGTTCTTTCTGCTATTGAAGAAAAAATGCCAAAACCCAAAAATGTTTCAATCAAAAAGAGTTTCTCCAGCCACCTTCTTGTGTTGCTTACTGTGAGGATGACTGAACACTGGTACAGGCTGCCCAGAGAAGTTGTGGAGTCTCCATCCTTGGAGATATTGAAAAGCCATCTAGACATGGCCCTTGGCAACTGGCTTAAGTGGGACGGCCCTACTTGAGCAGGAGGGTTGGACAAGATGACCTCCAGAGGTCCCTTCCAACCTCAACCATTCTGTGATTCTGCAGTTCTTTGATGTTTGGCCACTCTCACTTGATTTCTGAGCTTTCCCAATTTTCCAGACACAGTTTTTAGCAAGTCTTTTACACATCTTGTGGATTTAAGGTTTTAATATCTTGTCCAATAAAATTGAGATATCCTTTCTGTAGCAGGCTTATTAGTTGAGACTAGACATAGATCTTCTCTGTCATTTTTTAAATTGAGCTCAAGATGCCACCTCCAAAGAACGCTTCCATCATGACTTATAATAATGGAACATCTCTACCTAGATTCAGATCCAAAGGTCATCTTGAGCTCATTTGTCTGGTTAGTCTAATTTCCTTTGTCTTTTAAAGCTTACTCTTCTAAAATATCAAAGCAACTCAAACATATAGAGGTTTCTTGTTTGGCTGTTTTTTTATAATCAGCTTGCCTGTATCATCCTTGTTGATCAATAAAAAGTCTAAAATATAATCAACTGTCCTTGCTTCACTGACTATCTCTTGCAGTGAAACACTAGCTCTGATCTACAACGACTGTTCTAAATACTGTGCCTAGCCCCTCAAGTCTGGCTCAAATACACGTTTACTTTGACTGCTGCCTTTGGCAGAGGCATTTCATTCTCTCAGTGCCAGCTCTTAAGTGTCTCAGGTCCTGCAAAGGTCCAAGAGTGCATCTAGATTCCTCGATCTGCCTGTTGCCTAACCAAGTGTGTACATCATGTTATGGCAAAATCCTGCTTTCTGCAGAAGGGAACTAGCAGAAAAGGCAGTTGTGTCACAGTGTAGCACAGTGACACAATGGACTGTATGTAGGAATCTCTAAACATTACTACAGGCAGTCAAGGCCATTGATTGTATTGCTTTGCATGGATTGCAGAGGAAGTACCTAATACTAATACTAGAAATACTAAATACTTCCACCCACATAGTACCAAAAATAGTTAACCTTTTTTTAAATTATAACTAACTAATTAAATAGACTTGACTGGGGTTTGGTTTCCTTCTGACAGTGAATTGTTAACATACTTGGTAAGGTAGCCCTGCATTGTACATCCACCTTACCTTGATTTGACTTATACAAACATGTTCAGTTTCTCTTTCTGAAGTAGGACTCTTTTCTATGAAAACTGTCTACATTTCATATGAGATCATGAATAAAACCAGTAAGAACTCTGCAGACAGGGACCAGCATCCCATTCTAGATACAGCAGCCTAGTAGGGTTTACATTGCCAAGCTACAACATGAGGTCAGGGAGTTCTCATTGGCTTTCTGTAAGTGTTAAATAGTAATATATCTATAGTATATAGTTAATAGTAAGTCATCTGAGCAGAAGCAGAGTTACAGAATCTGATCATCTATGTTCACTGTACTTGCAAGAAAAAAAAAGAAGAAAATATTGTAGAATTAGTTCATTACAGGCTTTAAAACTCTACTTAAACAACTGTTCCTTTTAATTGAGGAATGAGTTCTGTTCTACAGTGACTTCTAAATGTCACTTATTAAGAAGCTTTTATTTATTAATGAAGCACAGCTTGGTTACTAGATTTGTCTTCCATATACAATATATTTTAAAAATAGACATTGTCACACATTGGTAAAGAATTCAAGTATCTGAAGTAGAAGTAACTTTAAATTCCCAAATCCCAACTACAAAATTCAGCACTAAATGTAGGCCAAAGAATATCTATTGAAAAATAAATTAAAAAAAATCTGACATTTCTTTATTACAGACAAAACAAAGGATAGCAGTTGTATAAAATACAGTAGAAATGTCCCCTTCATCATGAATTTAATGCAGATCAGGGTCTGTATAGATGAGCAACCTCTACGCTTCCATTTTTGAGGACCCATGCCTGTGCTGCAGCTGACTGCAGAGTTGTGTATTGTCTGTGTAAAAGAGAGCTAAGAAAGGAGTATTAAAAAATATGTATCATCCATTAGTTGTTTAAATCTACAGTTGATGGAAGTACATCTTAACTCCACAGTTCAGAGCAATTGATTGTACTTATTACTTCTAAATCACTCAACATTTTCTAAGGGCTTCAATTCAGATGGTATTTAAGCCCATTTCTTTTCTGATGACTGTACAATAGTTTTCCTGACCAATTTAAAGTCTTAAATGCTCACAGAGTAACTCCCGAAGTTATTTCTAGTGACACTGTGGAATTATGTGTGGATAAACAAAAATTCAAAGGAAATGCTTTCAGAAATAGGTCAGGACAAAGATACACATTTTCTGAAACTGGGTATTAGTGTAAATGTGCATTTTATATGCACTTCCAAAGCAATGAATTTTCCTGAGACATACATACAGTTGTCTTGTCTGCTTTCCACATATCTTCATAGATAGCATAAAGAAGAATCTTTCTTGTTTTATTATAATTTTCTATAAATAATTTTCTCTTTGGGGTTCTTCAGGGAAATTGTTGAAAAATTTTGAAAAAATGAGCATCAAGTGGGTGCATGCTTTGCAAGGATCCTACTGAGCAGAAACAGAGCAGAGTAGGTATATTATATTGCATTTATGTTCTAATACTTGCACATCCTGCTTTAATCTTCTGGGAATTCTAGGGCTGCAGTATTTATTCTATTGATTATATAGTGTAGGAAATTAATGCAGTAAAACTCAGTGACCGTAAGGAAAGGAAAGCAATATTGGTGTTAAACAAAACTCATTTTAGTCACTTAATGCCATGTTTCATGGAATTAATTTACTTATATTCTCACACTCAGATATGCTGACAAGAATCATGATGCACAGGTTCATAGAATCATATGCTATCTCAACATGGAAGAGTCCTATAAGGATCTTTGAGTCCAACTCCCTGCTCCTCACAGGATTACCCAACACTAAATCATATGACTAAGAACGTCATCCAGATGCTCCTTGAATTCTGACAGGCTTGGTGCTGTGACCAGTTCCCTGGGCAGCCTGTTCCAGTGACTGATCACTCCCTCAGTAAAAAGCCTTTTCCTAATGTCCAATCTGAACTTCCCCTAATGCATTTTCTTTCAGTTTCCTCATGTTCTATAGCTGGTCACCAGAGAGAGGAGATCTGCATGTCCTTACTGCTTACCTTGCAGAAGTTGTACACTGTAATGATGTGACCCCTCAGCATCTCTTCTCCAAGGTGAACAAGCCAAGTTATCTCAGCTGCTCCTCAAAGGTCTTGCCTTCAAGAGCTTTCACCACTTTGGTTGCCCTCCTCTGGACACACTCTGATAGTTTAATGTCCTCCTTATATTGAGGTGCCCAAAACTGCACATACTATTCTAGGTGGGGCTGCAGCAGTGTAGTGTAGAGTGGGACAATCATCTCTCTCAACTAGCTAGCTATGCTGTGCTTGATGCAACCCAGGACCCTGTTGCCCCTTTTGGCTGCCAGGGCACACTGTTGAGTCATGTTCAACTTGCCACGAATCCAAACCCCCAGATCTTTTTCTTCAGAGCTGTTCTTCAGCCTCTCATCCCCCCAATTTGTGTATATAACCAGGATTACCTCACCCTTGGTAGAGTATTCTGCATTTGGTCTTGTTAAATTCCATGCAGTTGGTGATTGCCCAGGTCGCCAGTCTATCCAGATCTCTCTGTAAGGCCTCTCTACCCTCAAGGGACTCCACAACTACTCCTAGTTTAGTATCATCAGCAAACTTACTTAACATACTTTCAATTCCTTCGTCCAGATCATTTATAAAAACAAAAAAGAGCACAGGCACTAAAATTGTGGTCTGGGGAACCCTATTGGTGACTGGACACCAGCCTGATGTAACTTCATTTACTATATCTCTTTGAGCACAACTTGTCAGAAAACTGCTTACCATATTATGCTCTTGTCTAGGTGTGTTCTGGACAGTTTATCCAGAAGGATATTGTGAGAAACAGTATCAAAAGCTTTGCTGAAATCCAAACCCATCACATCCACTGGCTTTCCTTGGTCAACTAGGTGGATGACTGTGTCATAAAAAGAAATCAAGTTAGTTAAGCAAGGACTTTCCCCTCATGCACCCATGCTGGCTATGATCAATGACTGTGTTGTCTCTCAAGTGTTTTTCAATACCTCTCAGAATAACTTCTCCACAATTTTACCAGGCACTGAAGTGAGATTGGGAGGCCTGTAATTACCAGCATCTTCCTTCTCACCCTTCTTGAAAGTTGGGACATTTGCCAGCTTCAGTCAATTAGGACCTCTCCAGACTCCCTATATGATTGAAAAATAATGGAGACAGGCCTCACAATAATATCAGCCAGCAATTTCAGTACCCTGGGACAAATCCCTTCAGACCCCATGGATTTATTCATATTGAGCTGGAGCAGCAAGTCTCAAAAAAGTTCAGAGTTGGCTGGGAGTTTATCATCCCCTCAGTCACAGTCTTCCAAGACAGGGCTCCAGGGGTCCCAGGACCCATCACTGGTTTTGAAGCCAGAGTCAAAGAAGGCATTAAATGTCTCTGCTTTGTCTATGCCCCTATTTTTGCAATAGGACAAGGCATAATTGTTTTAAACTAAAAGTTTTTTATTTTTAGTTTAAAATTGGCAATCAAGTTCTCAGTGTGTCCTGGGTTTCTCTTGGTCAACAATGTCCAAAGTGGCATTTGGACAGTTTTTCTGTACTCTGAACATATTAAAATATTTAAAACATTCCTATTTAACATTAATTTTGAAAATACTCTAGGTGTGTGTTAATATTCTAGGTGAATTCAGAATCTACATCATCTAGGTCAGACTTATGTAAGGACAAACTGTAAGACTGGAATATTACCCCATAAACCCTCTAGTGCAAAATTCAAAATAAGCTGCTCCATTTGATTTATCCACATAAAAGACAGTAATTGCTGTTATTATTATGCATGTAGTCCCACCACTCACCTTTCCCTTATTGTTTTCAGAAATGCAATAGTTGTCCCATTGACCACCTTACCACATTTCCAAGTTAAGAAGAACACAAGAAAGACATCTTTTGTCCAGTTCTGTAGAGGATCATGAGGCAAAATAACCACGTGTGTGTTACCACAGCCACATCAGAGACACTGATGGAGATTTCCAAAGGGAGTAGTGGGATGAGTATTATGTCTGATCTTTTCTGAACTTACACACTGGCTTTTCCAGTTTGTTTCACTTCCTGTCCTAAAATCTTAGGACACAGTATTACTTTCATATTTTTCTTGCACCAAGGCCAATTCATCAGTCTTTGATATCATCCTTTGATATCACTGTTCTCTGGGACAGAGAGCAGATTGCTCAAAGTTAATCACATAACTGAAAACTTTACTAAATCAGAGCTCTAGGCTTATTGTTCTTTTGCATCAGAAATTGTATGGACTTAAATGTATTTTCAATTCAGAAAAATTCTGCTTCCATTACATGGGAATTCAAATAGTCAATTATTAGTAAAACATTAAAGCTGCCACTGCCTATTATAACTGTTTGTTTCAAACTTCTGCAGTACATGAACATGAGCAGCAGCTTTTTTTTTTTTTTTTTTGTGCCAAAGGTGAGTGGAAAACATAAAGAAAAAAACAAAACAAAACAGATATTTCCATTCTTCTTTATAAAAAACCAGCCTGAACATTTTTAAATTCTCATTGTCAGAATTTAAGATCTTGTCTCACTGTAAATGTGGAAAATCTCCAGAAGTTAATGTGCTCTTTGGAGGTGAACCACCCTTCAAACCAAGCTCCTTGGTATTGATTGTGATGTTATCTTGTCAGTATGAACATCCAATATCCAACTCTAGGCAATATTTCTCATTAAGCTGCATAGGCTATGGAGAGCATAAACTTAAACAAATGTGCAGTGTCAGAGGACAGGCAAAGTGCAGCACCTAGTTTTAATAAACTGAAAACAATCCATCTGACAATCTCTTCCAATTTTACCTCTGACTCAGTTTATGCTTTATTCCATCCATCATCACTTTTTATCATTACTCCAGCTTATGCTTTTGTAATCCTTTTTTTTTTCCCCCCAAGTGAGTGCCTTCATAGAGGGCGTGATAGTGCTTCACTGATTTCAGCAGTAATAATCTCATTGACAAAAATAGTCCAGTATCAAGCTCATCTCTAGCAAAGTAAAATTATTACCACAGCTCTACACTCTTAAGAGTTGAATACTCTTCTCTAGTTGTACATTTCATGTGTTAATTCTTCACTAAACTCGCAGATTTTAAAGCACAAAGAAATCAGCATAATCAGCTAATCCAGTATCTTGCAGCGTAGAGCATATAATTCCACCTCATTCTTATGATGCAGTCATTACTTTCAGCTATACCACCTCTTTCCAAAAGTCATGTTTTCTTGAACGAATGCCATCTAATAAGGCAGAACCTGCCATGACCTTTGATAAGTTGTTCCAATGGCTCATTAAATCACAAAACAGTTAAATTTCAATTTTCAGTATGTTTCGTTTATGATAAAGTCACCTCTTAAACTTCACTCATATAAACCAGAAAGCATGTCTGTTAAGGCACACTGTCAAGCCTTGATTACTTTCATATCTCTTTTCTGAAGGTGTTCCAATCTGTCATTTTTGCTCTAAAGAGCTTCATACAGTCAGTGTTCAGGTAATGACCTCACTAATGTAATGTACTGTGGTAATATAATCTCCTCTTTCTACTCAATAGTCTCTTGCTTATTGTTACTCAATAGTCTCAAGCTATTGCCTGCCATGGGAAGTTTAAAGTGCTTTCTGATTACTCACTTTTCAATTTTTTTGTTGGTTGGTTAGTCAGTTTTATGTTTAACTGTCTTAAAGGGTGAGTTTGGTTGCTGAGTAGAACAAAGTTGTCGGTATGACAGACAATATTTGTGCCATCCATTGATTTCACTTATAATGACTTTGTATTTTCTTTTACAGACCTTCCAGCTATTTGAGTGATGTCTCAGAAGTTTCTGAAACTATGTAAAACAGTGGGGTTTTTAGTTTAATTAATTAATACAACAACAACAACAATCTACTAACTTGTTCTTACAAAACTTCCTTTAATAAAATTCTAACTAGAAAACAAAGAAACAAAACTAGAGATACTATGGAAACAGTTAACACCCAAAAAGACCAAGTGCAGGAAGTTGTGATTATGCTGTCATTTTTTAGTATTTTGGATTCAGAGTCACAGTGTTCCAAAGGAGGCTATATTATTGTCTTTTGAATTTTGTATACAAGTATGGTAAAAAAGATATCAGAGTATACCCTGCAGAAAGCAGGACCTGATCCTTTTTGCTTATTAGTTTTGAGGTTTTAAACAGAACAAAATTTCAGGAATCCTGTGTATTCATCATACTGAGTTAATCTGCTTTTTCAAACACACATTAGTTGTGGTTAACCTAAGAAAGTTAGAGTCATAGGATTGTTTTCAAAAGCTTACCTTAATTCCCCCAAGCCTAGGAGACTATGTTCAGTATATGTATATAAAGTAAGCATGTTTCTGAGGCTGTAAAAGATATGAAAGAAAAATGGAATGTATAGAAATTCTGATAAATAGGAAATAGGAATAAAAAAAAAAAACATGAGTAGAAACAAAATGGTAGAAGGGAAAAACAAATAGAGAAGAAGTAGCTTTGAATTATAATATTAGGAATGAGGGAATATCTCTATGGTTTTATGAAAAAAAAAAGCTAGACACTGTAGTTGCATGAAATTTAAATTGTAAAAAGCTTTCCACTGTAATGGGAAATAACAAGGTTGCTAAATAACAGTATGATAGATGTTGTTAAATCAGCAGGTCCAGATAATTTTACCTCCAAGTGTTGTAAAGAGTCAGTTGAGGAGATCTCTTGATCATCAGTGATGTTTTTCAATAAGTCTTGGAACACTGGAGCATTTCCAAAGGGCTGGAATGAAGCTAATGTTATGCCAATATTTTAGAAGTATAAATGGGACATCTAATTATAGGCTTGTCATCCTGACATTGATCCCAGACAAATTATGGAACAAGAGATATGGGATTTGATGAATAACCTATTAAAAGAGCATAATATAATTAATAGCAATCAGCATGGGCTTATAGGAAAGACATACTTTTGAACTTGCTTATAAGCTGATCAGAAAAAGCTATCATTGGGCTGATAAGGATGATGCTGATGATCTTGTTTTACTTCTATAGGTCATTTAGTTTCATACTGAATATGCCGATTAACAAAGAAGAAATTGCAAACATCAACATTATACATATTAAACTGAATAAAAGATTATAATATGTAGTTTTTAATATACAACTGTATTTAAAAGACCATCAATGAACATGTGTTTTTCTAATAAAATGCCAGAGGGATTATTTTTTGCTTTATTTGCAGCCTTAGTAAAACACAGTCTTATTACTGAAAAAACTGTGGTTAACACAGCAACTGAGGAAGTGGTAAATGAGGAAGAGGAAAGGTTGTTGACAAGCAGTTGTCATCCACTAGACACCGAGGATACAAAAATTTAATTTATTATAGACAAAGAAAATTATGTATCTAGGGACAACAGTGTAAAGAACACTTAGGAAATGGGAACTCTATCCTAAAAATTAAAACTCTAAAACCTTGTGGATGACAAGAAATAACATACTACATCAGGAAAAACCTAATGTAATTGTGACCTATGCAGCCTTCAGACTCTTTTGGACTATAACATCTATATCTGTACTTCTCAAATAAAGGACACTGATATATTGAAAAACAAGTATAGTGAAACATTACAACATTATTAAAACATAATAAATCTTGATCTAAAGGCACTGCTTTAAATTTTCTGCTGCAACATTTTCCTTCACCTCTTTTACCATAGAGAGCATAGCAACAATGTTGATAGGCAAAAGCCACTGTCTGTGACTATCCCCAAGGAGTTCAGTTTGCTTAAAAATTACAAAAGAAGGGGAAGGATCGATTTGACCATAAGCTGTTTGTACTTACATTCAGAACAGAAATATGGCTGTGAAGAAATGTGATAACCAGAATACATTCACTGGATAGTAAGGCTTCATTTACTTTTTTCCCCCCAAAATCAGACACTAATTCTAAGAGAAAGTGTAGTTAAATCATTATCTGTGAGCCTGTTTGACTACAATTATTTCCCCTACTAATTGACTTCTGTGAGTCAGCACTGATACATTATTCCCACAGACTTTGCTGTATGTACTGTCCTTCATGGGTCCTATTGAATTCAACAACATTAATGAGATTTATGGTTGATTCTGCAGCCACAAAACAGTTCTAATCGAAATGGAATTATTTTCCAAAAATTAGTTCGAAGAAGAATTAATTCATGAAAATGTTGTGACTTGTTTTACATGAGATATCAAATGAAATTAAGACCTCACATCACTTGATTTAGCAGCCTACAGAAAAAAATGACCACTGACTAGACTGACAGATCTCTAATTTTTGTTACAGTGTGCCAGTTTTGACAGAAGACAAAGAAATGGCTTTGAGAAGAAGGTAAGAAAGTTTGTAGATTTGCAAGATACCAGCAGTCTAATTTTACTGAAGTCTTCAAGCTAGGTAATTTGCCTCAAACATCACAAGACAGCATTCTGTGTCTGCTGGCCAGAGCACTCAGGGGAATAAGAAAATGCAGAGTTCTCTCATGTTTCAGCACAGTTAGAAATGTACATTCAAATTCTCTTCTATATCCCCATAATAAAAATTATATCCCCATAATATAAATTATTTCCCTCCCTTTTTTACCATGTTACTAAAAATGGGGAAAAACCCCCAAAAAACAAAAAAACACCCCCCACACACACACACAAAAAAAAACCCACACAAAAACCAAACCAAACCAAAAAAACCCAAAACACCAAACCAAAA